>PISX010019378.1:0-38314 GCA_004024625.1 Mellivora capensis | reverse complement strand
GTTTAAAAAAAAAAAAAAAAAAGACTCCCACTCTTGATTTCTGCTCAGATCATGATCCCAGGGTCGTGAGATGGAGCCACACATGGGGCTCCATGCTGAACACACGGAGCCTGCTTAAAATTCTCTCTCTCCTTCTCCCTCTGCTCTCCCCACCCCCACTGTCCACATGCATGCATGTGTGCTCTCTCTCTCTAAAAAAAAAAATCATGGGACGCCTGGGTGGCTCAGTTGGTTAAGCGGCTGCCTTCAGCTCAGGTCATGATCCCAGCGTCCTGGGATCGAGTCCCACATCAGGCTCCTTGCTCGGCGGGGAGCCTGCTTCTCCCTCTGCCTCTGCCTGCCGCTCTGTCTGCCTGTGCTCGCTCTCTGGCTCTCTCTCTCCCTCTGTCTCTGACAAATAAATAAATTTAAAAAAATCATTATTTCATTTTTCTTTCAGGACCCTGGGAAATAAATTAAGTCAACAAGACAATTCCAGTCATTTCATTCACATTCATGGTCCTCATTATAAGGAAGATATAGATCATGGTTTGGTCTCTAGAGAGGCCAGTGCATGTGTAGGCTTTGGCAGAATTTGTTCCTACCAATAGTGGTCTTTGGTGCCCATCATTTCTCATTGTTTCAGTTCCTCCGTACCCTTCTCTTGGTCTCTAGTTGACAATGATACAGGCTCTATGCATCTCATTTATGTCCTCTCTTTAAGGTACCACTGTCTCTTCATTGTCAGTTGTCAGTTTTCTTAATACCATTGTTTGCCTTTTTTTCCCAATTTTTTTTTCATTTTTTCATGTAGGAGAGTAAATGTAATCATTGTTATTCAGTCTTGGTTAGACATGAAATCTATATCGTTCTGTTTTAAGAATTCTAAATATTATATTTAAAGTGCTTACCAGTTGAAAGAAACATGTTGTGATGTATATGTTTATATATGTTTGTGTATATATATATATTTGCACTTATCATTGCTGTGAGAATATAATTTGTGAGCTAAGAATCAAAGCTATTTTTCCATGCCATTCACTTTCACATTCCCTGATTATTCCCTGATTATTCTTTCCGCTACGAAGGAAAGAACTTCACACATCACCTATTCCAATTTCCTCATGTGGTATATTAAAAATACACACACAGTATATAAAAATCAATGTAGAGAAAATCCCCACGTGTAATATATATATATACTTTCTCCAACAGAACATGAAAATGACTAAGATATGCCATTAATTCTGGGATTCTTTCTTTGACAAGTATACTGCCAAGGATGCTCATTTCATTCACTTATAAAGCAGTTTCTTTAATAGCTTTTATGTTTAAGACAGGTTCTCGTGCTGTTTGAAAGGTTTGAGCTTTGGGATTTTTCATCAGAAAAGACGAGAGGGGCACCTGGGTGGCTTAGTGACGTAAGTGTCTGCCTTCAGCTCAGGTCATCATCCCAGAGTTCCTGGGATCAAACCCCACATCAGGCTCCCTGCTTTTTCTTCTGCCCCTCCCCATGCTCTAGCTCTGCTCGCTCAGTCTCAAATAAATAAATAAAATATTAAAAAAAAAAAAAAGAGAATCTTGGAAGTACTTCTGAGGAAATTTAAAATTATTTTGCCTTGGGAAGAATTATGGAACATATTCAAGTGCTAAGAAAATGAGTATCTAACACATTTCTAAATTACTGGAAGAGGTAGTTGTTAGTTTCCTGTGGTTACTGTAACATCACACAAAAAAATGTGATGGCTTAAAATAACAGAGACTTATTTTCTCACATGTTTAGAGACTTGAAGTCTGAAATCTCACAGTACACACTCTCTCTGGGAGTTTTAGGGGAAAATATATTCCATGCATGCCTCTTTCAATTTCTGGTGGTTATGTGAACATTCCTAGGCTTCTGTCTGTATCCTTCTTGTCTCTACCTCATCTTTACATTGTGTTCTCTTCTGTGTATATATATGAAACTCCCTCTGTCTTAGATAGACACCCAGGAGGATATTTAGGGTCCATCCATGTAATCCAGGGTGGTATAGACTGAACTCTGTCCCCCTAAAACTCACATGTTGAAGTTTTAACTGTATTTGGCGAAGGTGCCTTTAAGGAAGTAATTCAGTATTTAAGGTCGTAAGGTTAGAGCCTTGATCTGGTAGGATTTTAAGAGACTCTGGAGAGCTTGCTCTCTCTCTGCCATGTGAGAACACACTTAGAAGGCAGCAGTCTCCAAGTAAAGAAGAGAACCTTCACCAGGCACCAAATCCTGCTAAATCCGATCTGGGTATTTTCAGCCTCAGGAATTATGAGAAAATATTCTGTTGTTTAAGGCACCCAGTATATGATATTTTGTTATGGCAGCCTAAGTGGACTAAGACACCAGGTAATTTCCTCTTCCCAAGGTCCCTAATTTCATCACATCCTTTACCATATAAGATAATATTTACTCTTTTGCCATTGGACCTAACATATATTTCTGTGGGGACTCCACTGTGTACCAGATAGCGTACTAAGTAGACACTCTGTTATTGTTTTTGTTTTTATTTAAAGAAAACAGTTTATTTTCAAACTGCAATTCAAAAACTTATAAACATCAAAGTTTGTGATTAGAAAATACATATAATTTCGGTGGCTGGCCACCATCCACATTGCTGCATGTACCCATTTCCCTTTTGGCTTTTCAATGTTCTTATTGAGATATAATTGACACATAACATGACATTAGTTTTGGGTATATGGCATAATGATTTGATATTTATGTATATTTCAAAAGAATCTCTGCAGTAATTTCTGGTTAACATCCACACCCTACATAGTTACAAAACTTGTTTTGTGATGAGAACTTTGAAGATTTACTCTCTTAGTAACTTTCAAATTATGCAAAGCAGTATTATTATCAACTGTAGTCACCATGCTGCACATTAAATGCTCATAATTTATTTGTTTTATAACTGAAAATGTATACCTTTTAACCCCCTTCACCTATTTTTCCCACCACCTAGTCCCTACCTCTGATAACTGCCAATCTGTTCTTTATCTATGAGCTTATTTCTTCATTTTATTTTTTGTTTTTCGATTTTGGTGAGACCATAGTGTTTGTCTTTTTTTTTTTTTTAAGATTTTATTTATTATTTTACAGACAGAGATTACAAGTAGGCAGAGAGGCAGGCAGAGAGAGAGAGGAGGAAGCAGGCTCCCTGCTGAGCAGAGAGCCCAATGCGGGGCTCGATCCCAGGACCCCGGGATCATGACGGCAAAGGCTCCAACCCACTGAGCCAGCCAGGCACCCCAATGTTTGTCTTTTTTTGTGTGACTTTTTTATTGAACATAATATTCTCAAGGTCCAACCCTGTTGTTGCAAATGGCAAGATTTCATTCTATTTATGGCTGAATAATATTATATATATTGAATAATATTATATTTGCATCTTTATCCATTCATCCATAGTTGGACACTTAATTATTTTTCTATATCTTAGCTATTGTAAATAATGCTGCAGTGAACATGGGGATGCATATATCTTTTCAAGTTAGTGTTTTTGTTTTCTTCAGAGAAATAAATTGATGGATCATATAGTAGTTCTATTTTTAATTTTTTGAGTAAACTTCATACTGTTTTCCATAATGACCACATCAATTTACATTCCTACCAACAGTGCGGGGGGGGGGTGCCCATTTCTCCACATTGTCACCAACAATTGTTATTTCTTATCTTTTTTATAATAGCCATTCTAACAAGTGTGAGGTGATATCTCATTGTGGTTTTGATTTGCATTTCTGTGATGAGTACTGATGTTGAGCATCTTTTCAAGTACCTGTTGGCCATCTATAAATGATTTGAAAATACTTTTTCCCATTCAGTACATTGTCTATTCATTTTGGTAATGGTTCCCTTTCCCCTGTGAAGTTTTTTGGTTTGATGTGATCTCACTTATTTTTGCTTTTGTTGCCTTTGCTTTGGGTGTCATATCATCTTCAAGACCAATGTCAAGGAGTTTACTAACTATATTTTCTTCCAGGAATTCTATAGTCTCAGGTCTTATATTCAAGATTTTAGTCTATTTTGAGCTCCTTTTTCTGTATGATATGAGATAGCTGTCCAGTTTTATTGTTTTGCATGTTGCTGTCCAGTTTCCCCACCACCATTTATTGAAGAGACTATCCTTTCCCTATTGTATAGTCTTAGCATCTGTATCATAAATTATAAAGATGTTTTTTATTTATTTATTTGACAGACAGAGATCACAAGTAGGCAGAGAGACAGACAGAGAGAGAGAGGAGGAAGCAGGCTCCCTGCTGAGCAGAGAGCCTGATGTGGGGCTCAATCCCAGGACCCTGGGATCATGACCACTGAGCCACCCAGGCGTCCCCTGTATCATAAATTAATTGAATATATATGTGCAAGTATATTTCTGAGCTCTCTATTCTGTTCCATTGATCCATGTGTCTCTGTTTTTGTACGAATACCGTACTTTTTTTGATTTCTATAGTTTTATGATATAGTTCGAAATCTAAAAGCCTGATGCCTTCAGCTTTGTTCTTTGTTAAGATTGTGTTGGCTATACAGGGTCTTTTGTGGTTCTACATGAATTTTAGGATTATTTAATCTATTCCCGTGAAGAATGCCATTAGAATTTTGATAAGGATTGCATTAAATCTATAGATTTCTTTGGGTCATATGGACATTTTAATAATATTGAGTCTTCTACTTCATGAGCATGGAATATTTATGCACTTATTTGTGTCTTCTGTAGCTTTTTTCATTAATGTCTTATAGTTTTCAGTGTATGGGTCTTTCAAATCTTTGTTTATTTCTAAGGGTTTTATACTCTTTAATGCTACTGTAACTGGAATTATTTTCCTAACTCCTCTTTCTTTTCTTTTCTTTTCTTTAAGATTTTATTTATTTATTTGACAGGATTGAAAGAGAGAAAGATTGAGAGTACAAGCAGAGGGAATGGGAGAGGGAAAAGCAAGCTCCCTGCTGAGCAGGTTTGAGAACCCAGGGACCCTGACCTGAACAGAAGGCAGATGCTTAACTGACTGAGCCATCCAGGCATTCCCTTAATTCTTCTTTCTGATAATTAGCATTTAGAAACACAATAGATTTTTATATATTGTTTTTGTATCCTGCAACTGGATTCATTTATGATCCAAAATGTCTTATTAGTTCTGACGGCTTTGGGAGTGATCTTTAGGGTTTTCTATACATGTATAATATCATGTCATCTGTGAACAAAGGCAAGTTTCTGTCTTTCTTTCCATTTGGACACCATATGCTTGTTTATTTATTTATTTATTTATTTTGCCTACCTGCTCTGGCTAGAATTTCTAATGCTGTGTTGAATAAAAATGGCAAGAGTGGATATTCTTGTCTTATTCTTCATCTTAGAGGAAAAGCTTTTAGCTTTTCACCATTGAATATGATATTGGCTGTGGGCTTGTTGTATATGGTCTTTATTACACTTCAGTATGTTTCCTCTGTACCCATTTTGTTGAGAGTTTTTGGAAAATAAATGGATGTTGAGTTTTAACAAATGCTTTTCCTGCATACTGAGATGCTTAAATAATTTTATTTTTTATTGGTTAATGTGATATATCACACTGACTGATTTACAGATATTGAACTATCCTTCCTCATTAGAATAAATCCCTCTTGATTATGGTATGTGAGCTTTTTAGTGTATTTTTTAATTTGATTTGCTAATTTTTTAAAAAGATTTTATTTGTTTATTTGACAGAGAGAAATCACAAGTAGGCAGAGAGACAGGCGAGTGAGGGTGGGGGAAGCAGGCTCCCTGCCGAGAAGAGAGCTGGATGTGGGGCTCGATCCCAGGACCCTGGGATCATGACATGAGCTGAAGGCAGAGGCTTTAATTTAACCCACTGAGCCACCCAGGCGCCCCCGATTTGCTAATATTTTGCATTCGTGTTTATCAGGGATCTTATCCTGCAACTTTGCCTTCTTGCAGTGTACTTGTCTGACTTTGGTATCTGGGTGATGCTGACCCTGTGAAATGAATTTGGAATTATTTACTCTTCTCCTATTTTTAAAAAGAGTTTGAGAAGGATTGGTATTAATTATTCATTAAGTGTTTGTAGAAATCACCACTGAAGTCATCTGGTCTTGGACTATGGTACGTCCAGACAATGGAATATTAATCAATACTAAAAAGACATGAGCTATTAAGCCATGAAAATACACGGAGGAGACATAAATGCATATTATTAAATGAAAGAAGTCAATCTAAAATAGCTACATACTGTATGCTTTCAATTATAGGACTTTCTAAAAAAGGAAAAACTATGGAAAAATCAAAAGGACCATGGTTTCCAGGATTGAGGAAGGTAAGAACAAATAGGCAGAACACAGAGGATTTTGAGCCATGAAAAATATTCTGATAATACAATAATGGGTAGATATTATTATACATTATTCCAAACCTAAGAGTGAAAACTATGGGCACTAAATGACTATGATGTATTGATGCCAGTTCATCCTTGATAACATTTGTATCAACTGGTGTGGGATGTTGATAATGGGGGAGGCTACACATGTGTGGGACTGGGGCTATATGAAAAATCACTGCACCTCTCCCTCATTTTTGTTGTGAACCTAAAATTGCTCTAAAAATATAAAGTTAGGGACGCCTGGGTGGCTCAGTTGGTTAAGCAGCTGCCTTCAGCTCAGGTCATGATCCCAGCGTCCTGGGATCGAGTCCCATATCGGGCTCCTTGCTCAGCAGGGAGCCTGCTTCTCCCTCTGCCTCTGCCTGCCACTCTGTCTGCCTGTGCTCACTCTCTCTCTATCTCCCTCTCTGACAAATAAATAAATTTTTAAAAAAAGAAAAAAAAAGAAAAAAGAAAGTTAAAAAAAAATGACAACAATCAACAGATCAAAACCATAATCCGAGTTTGGTGTTCTTGACCTAATTTAGCAAAGCAGCATAAAACAGAGACCCTCTGAAATTATATAAATTTCCCAAGTCCCCAATTTATTTATTGTTAACCCAGTGTCTGAGTCCTCATTTCTTTAACTCCAAAAATACATTATCTTTCTCCAAAGTCAGGTCCCGTTCTGTATTAATTCATCATATTCAACAAGGCTTCTTTCCACAAGGAGCATCTCACTGATGCCAAAAGCCTATGCTAAAGATAACATGTATTATATTTAAATGTAAGCAGTTCCTCAGTTAAATACTAAATTTTTGTATTTAAAGTGATTTAACTTTTTATACTTTGTTGCTCACACTGGTGAAGCAATGTATCATCTCCTCAGTTTGTTGAAAGTAATATATGTAATTTTTTTCCTGAAGCAAATTGGAGATAACTTCAGTGTTGATAGAGACATTGGCAAACCAGGCACCTCCGTTTATTAATATGTGAGCACAAGGGTAGCCTTGGCAAACTTATGGAAGAGAAAAGTTACACTGTCATTCTTTTCCCTCTGCTTTCTGTGCACTTAATAGTTAATAAAACTCTTTTTATCATCTGTCCAAATTAGCAGAAGCCCACAAAAACAGAGACGTAGGTAGGTAGGTAGGTAGGTGGATAGATAGATAGAGAAGACCTTTTATTTTGGACATATTCCTTGTCTCGGCCTTACCACCAAAATCTGGGAGCATTTTCACAAATATACAGTACTTGTATGAAAAAAAAAATCAAACATTAAAATGTATTAATATGCTACACATTTACATTTTTAGGAACATATTGAATATCTACCCTAAAAGGTAATCTCCATCACTGGTGAGACTGTTATTATTCCTTTGAATATTATTATTCCTTTGAATAATATTCCTTTGTTTTTTATTCTGGGTTCCGTTTCCTTCCTGTTAGTTTCCATGGTAAACTTCTACCTCAGCCCTTATGTTTTGCTATCAGTTTTATTTTATTGGTTTGACTCCCTGTATCATCCAGGTCTCTGATTGCATTCAACCAACACTGACCCTTACTAGATTAAATGAAGGGACTTTATTCACATATCATCAGGAGCTCATACTACCAAGGAAAAGAGAGAAATAACACTCCTTTGAATGGGCAGAAACAAAGGCTGCTTCAGAAGACTGCATGTATGAACCATAAGGAAGGGTTGTATTATAGAAACAACGTATCATGACCTAACTTGGGTCATGTGCCAATATCAGAGGGGTCAGGGAATTTGATACATAAAACAGTACTTTGGAAACACCATACCATGAAAGAGGCAACCCTCCAGAATGAAATCAGGAGCTATTAGGAAGGTAAAAGATACGATGACAATTAGTGAGGAGCAAATGATAGCTCTTAGAGATCAAGAACTATGTTTTTAGTGTTTGATCTCAGTTCGAAACACAGAGTGTGTTTTTACAGAGTGGATGCACAATTAGTGTTGACTCATGCTGCTAGAAGGAATTCAGATTGCCACGTTTTGGAAAGATTTCTTTTACCATAAATATAGCCATTCCTCTTGATTTAGTTTTGGTCCTTAATTGTTAGTTTCCTTTAGTCCTAAGAAATAGATCTTAAATAAATGATGAAAGGAAAAACAAAACTCACTGAGTACAAAATATGTACTAGCTTCAAAGGATGCGATAATGAATAAGGCATGATATGTTTCCTTCATGGGTTCCCAGCTTATAAAGAGTCAGATACTTAAACCAGTGATGAGTGTGATATGAGCTATCCTGCAGACTGGTATCAAGAAGACTGATATTCTTCACAATATTATAACCTGAAATTCAGAACCACCAAAATCTTTAACTGAAATACACATTTTTGCAAGGTCATTCTATGAAATACTATTTAGACATGTAAAGGATGCTTATAGACTTATGTCTATCTCTAGGTAGATAAAACATATATGTGTGTGTAAAAACAGAAGTAAGTATGTCATGTGCACTGTAATTGTGACTCTAAATATCCGTGAGGATATGGACAAAGACTGAAAGACAACATTGAGAAGTAAAAATAATTACTGCTAGAATGATGAATGACTTTTATGTTTCAATTTCCTTTAATGCTATTATGCACTAAATAAATTTTCAGAGGTATGTTGGGGCTGTTTACTCAGTGATTTGGCTGTTTTAACAGAAACAAAACCTACTAAAATTACTCCTTGCCTGTTAATGGGATTTCTTCGGTCTTTTTGCAGTTGGGGTTCTTGCTTTGATTGCCAGAGGAGACTTTCCTTCACTGTTAACATTTATGTATTACCCCTACACTTTTTAACCTGTTTCTTCAAACTATCTGTAATTTGTAGGTTATAGGAAGTCCAGTAGATTTTAGCTGGATTAGATGGCTGTTTTGATTCATGTTAATATATTTGACACGGCTATTGAGTAATAGCTATATAAGAGTCACAAGGGCTTTAAATTCTCTATTAGCAATACACAAATAACCCTCTTTGCTGTGAACCTGCCTTTTCTCTAGGTTCCTCTATTTCTATAGAATTTTTCAGTTCTGTAGATTCTAATCTTTGCTCTCAACAAAGAGCAATCTCTTTTCGATTGCCAGAATTAATACTTTAGTTCAGTCTTTGTTACCATCTACTTGATCAATGTTTATTGTTTCTTTCTTGATATCCACACCCTAATTTTCCTCTGTTCCATTTTTGCCATTATAGTGCTGCTCTATCACCCTAACAGAGGCTCAGCCATGTCCTATGCCTGCGTTAAAATATCCAGCTGACTCTTATTTGGCTACCAAACTTAAACACATACTTTGCTGCTCGATTTTGGAATTGCCTTCCTACTTTGTAGCATTTTTCTTGAGCATTTTTCTCATGTTGACTCTATTGCTACCCTGTAAACCAACAGAAAAAACAGCTGAATATTCTTTCTACCTATCTTTGCTTATACTCTTCCCTTCACCTAGGATGCTCTCACTCACTCTTGCCTTAATCACTCACAGGCCCATTTTAAAGCTTGCCCTTTCCATCAAGCCCTTTATTATTATCCCAAGTGGATTTAACTTCCATTCTTTCCAAATGCATACAGATTTGTTTGTGCCCTCTTTTATTAATCTGCTTTATCTTGGGGCTACTGGTGTGAATAAAAATCAGATTGTATAAATTCTAAGAAGGCAAAAATAACACCTTTCTCAACTTTTTATATCCAACAACAATATCTAATACAGAGTACTGGCTTATTCAAAGACATTTTGTTTTCCTGTTTAAATTTCTTATTCTTACAGAAGGTATAGAGGGGAGATCAGAAGACAGGGGTCTTAAGCAAGGAAGAATGGGAGAAAAAGAGGGACTAAGAGAGGGGGGAAAACTTAGTGCCTTCTGGAACTCATACAATAAAGCTGAACTCTTTTAAGTAAAAAGCAAAAAATAATTTTAAGTAGTTGTTTATCGATTATTATATGTAAAGCCTGGCATTCGAGTAACTTAATATAGGAACTATTTTAGTCAACTAAGGCGCTTGATTTTCTATTATTTCTCTAATATGCTATTAGTTTTATGGATTTTTTTTACATGTAATATTCTACTAGTTTTATGAGATATCTTTGCTTTTTGTTTTTATCAAAGTATTAGTTTGTAAGACTGTTGCCCTGCAAAGGAATATAACTGCCTATGGACAACCAGGTCAGCGCTGTGTAAAAGTAGCACAAACAATATCTGAGCGGGTTTGGGTACTTTGATCAGACCATAGCCTTGTCTTTATCTTCCTGGGTCCCCAGTGGTTAGAAGCCCCTTTTCTTCCTCCTCTATGATCCACTGAGATCATCGTTTCAGATCCAAGCACATTAGCATTCACAGAGTTTAGTTTTTGTCTATCCTACAATAGTAACCTCACAGATTGATGTGCCTAACAGCATGTTCAAATCAGCTTTGCCCAAGAAACACACATTTCAGTAAATGATCTTAGCCAGCCTAGGGGATATTTACATATATTAATTATGCATACTCTTCCCTGGCTGAACCTGAAAAACTGCCTTAAAAAAATTTTTTTTTAGGGGCACTTGGGTGACTCAGTGAGTTAAGTACCTGACTTCAGCTCAGGTCATGATCTCAGAGTCCTGAGCTCAATCCCAGCATAGGGCTCCCTGCTCAGCAGGGAGTCTGCCTGTCCCTCTGCTCCTCCCCCCACTCACACTCTCTATCTCTAATAAATAAATGTTTAAAAAAAATTTAGTGTTCCTAAAGAGATGAATCTTAGGATAATATTTAAGGTTTCCAGGCTTCATTAGTTAGTTAGTGTTGAAGTAAATAATCCTCTGTGTAAATTACAGTGAGCTGTTATGAAGTCTTCTCCTTCTGACTGAGAATATGAAGTGTACACTTATATTTCTCAGATATACTTGGAGTTAAAATATGAGAAAAGACAGGATTCCAACTCCTTGTGGAAATAGTAAGCTTCAAGGCTTATTATGCAAGAAGTATTTCCAGTGAGAAAATAATGCATTGGACCTCACTAATACAAAATAAACAGAACTTATTTTATGTACTTTCAAAATTAAGAATTTTTACATATGTATATATACAAATTCCATTGTATTCATTGTTCTTGAGTCTGATGTTGCCTTTGTATTGTATTTTGCAAGTCACATGGATCTCTTGGTTGAACCTGTTTCTCGCTCTCTCTTTTCTCTAGCCTGAGCAAACCTTTCTTGGAAGGACTGAGAGCTCTCAAGCTGAGACAACAAAGGAAGAAAATCTGAACAACACTGAATGCAATTCTCAAAATGTAAGAATAACTTAAAATGATTTTCATAGCATTCAACAGGAAAATAAGAGCATAAGAATTTTAACAATTCTAGTTAATGCCACCATGAAATATTCTATATGTGATATCTACTATCTAAATATTATATTTTAAAATTTGAAAAAAACAAATGTTCTTTGGATGTCCATGAAGTAGGTGTTCTGTTAGGAAATGTAACCAGACTCTTAGGAGTGCTATGAAATTGAGTTATCAGGGAGGTAAGAGAGCCAAGAGGGTAACCACATGCCCAACAAAGGCTTCACAAAGAAAATAAGGTAGACCAGACACATAAGTTAACGGAGTCTGTCTTTTTTTCTTTTTATTGGCTGCCAAAGAGAATTTAGAAATATGAATTTCTCAACAATTTTGCCTTCAAATCCTTGTATATTTGAACATGTACCAATTTAGAACATAATAAAATTAATGAGAACTGATCGGGCTCCTTGCTTGGCAGGGAGCCTGCTTCTCCCTCTGCCTCTGCCTGCGACTCTGTCTGCCTGTGCTCGCTTGCTCTCCCTCCCTCTGTCTCTGACAAATAAATAAATAAAATTAAATTAAATTAAATTAATGAGAACTAAAAATTAAAATCTCTGCGACATACTTCCAGATGAAGAACTCAGGAAGGTTTTCTGTAGGAAGGAACATTTTGCTAAAGACAGGTCTCTGACAGTGTGAGCAAATGTGCAGAGACAAGAAACCATCAGAATAAAATGACTAGAGAAGAGAGTGCAGGAAGTGGTGGTAAATATGCCCAAAAGGATAATTTGGGACTTAAATATGAGATACCCTGGATTCTCAAGATAAAGAGTTTGGTCTGAATTAAGGTTATAGTTCAGGTTTTCAAATGTTTATGTCCAAATAAGTTATGAAACCATATGGTTAATTTTAAGGAGAATGTTTTTATTTCTTGATATGTTTTCTTAAAATTACCAAAAAGTCATTTTGCAATATAGACATATAGCAAACCATTATACTGTACATTTAAAACTGGGTTGTATCTTAATTGTGTATCACTAAAGAAAAAAAAAAGGAAGGAAAATTAAAGAATTTTAGAAGCTACACCCTTATAAGTAATGTTGAGTCTTATCCTTAGAAGTACCCCTTTGAGCTCTTAGATTAAGAGGAATTCAGTTGCCTTATTCCTGCCTCTGTACTGATCATGAGCATATGTGTGCCTTGAGCAAACTGTTCTTGTAACGAGGTGCTGGTCGCATCTAAAAGGGCAAAAGAACTGGGACTTCACCAAGCTTACCAAACAAACAAACAAGATGGTCCCACTGAAGACAAAGCTGAAAAGTTCTATGTGTTTTGCCAAGAGGATTCCCAAAGCAAAGTTCTGATCTACTTTTCTTATCAGGAGTGAGATCTGCTGAAAATCATAAATTGTTGTTTGTTTGTTTGTTTGACTCTCCTTCTACTTTTATTGTCCTTTTTGTCCCTAATAATTCCTTCCCCTTCAATAAGTCTCATAAGCAGCTGCTACCTTGTTGCAGGTCCCAATCTGGGTCCATTCAAAAATCTGTCTCCACCTGCACCAAGGTGAATGCTCTCGCTCTAACCTGACCTCTGTCTAGATCTTAGTCTTTAGAGTTTCTTAGTCTTTTGGAGCTAAGAAGCTATACTTTGTCATGCAGAGAATGCTCGGTATTCATAGGCTAAGGACTCAATTACATTTAAGGTCTGTGAGAATAATATAGATGAGTGAAAGACACAAGATGTAAGCAGTAGGAATTAGTGGAACTGGTGTGAACATCAATTTTCAAATTTTAGAGCTGCAGTTCTTAGCTGTCCTCAAAATAGCATCACCTGGAGAGTTCTTAAAAAAATACCCATGCCCAGAGCTGATGCTGGAAAAATTAACTCAACATCTTGGCCTGTGGGATCTAGACATTAGTTGTATTTATTTTTTCTATTACTCTAGGTGATTCTACTATGTGGTTGAGTTTTACTGCCAATATATTTCGCATGTAAATGATAGTAAAAATCATGCGGGAGCTTTTAAAAATTAAGATTCTGAAAAATTTTTCAAGAAATTATAAATGAAAAGGACTAAATGAGACCTCTATTTTTTTCTTTTTTTACATGGACCTGGTAAGCCTCTTCCCAACCCAGGTGATTCTGAGGTGGATGGTTTGTGAGCCATAATTTGAAAAACTTTGGTTTAGATAAGATATAATCCTTTTAATATATTGTTTAGTAATGGATTTTCTGCTACTCCTACTCTCTTATATTTACATTTTAAAGAGGGAGCTGCCTAAATTAGACTCATGATGGTAATATGAAAAACTGTTTGACTTTTGATAGTGGATAGGAGAGATCCATTGCAAAACTCTTCATTTATTATGTAACCATATACAAGACCAGTGTTGATATAGGACTATGAAATTGATCAGAAAGCTGTTAGGTGATTTTATCCATTGCTAAGCTCCCCATGAGAACTCTAGTGGACCATCATCACCCCAAGCTACAGTAACCAGAGTATGATTAATTTTAAGCATGGAGAGCTTAGTTCCTTTCCAGGATTCCCCAACGTTGAGACCAATTCTGCTGATTATCTCAATCTTACAGAAAAAAAGCAGGAAAATCTTTTTTTTTTTTAATATTTAATTTATTTATTTGAGAGAAAGAGAGAGCAACAGAGAGAGCACATGCAGGGGGAGAGGCAGAGGGAGAGGGAGAAGTCGATTCCCCACTGAGCTGGGAGCCTGACATGGGGCTCCATCCCAGGACCTGGAGATCTCATGACCTGAGCCAAAGGCAGACCATCGGAACCACCCAGGCACCCCAAAGCAGGGGGATCTTTGGATCTATGAAAACTGCTGTTATTCATCTTGTCTAAAATCACTCAGAATATTCTCATTTGTGTTTAATATCATGAAATGTGGTTGCTTCCATTTTAATACAACAACATGAAAATACCTTCAACTTGACTTTAACAAGCTGCAGACTCAGCTCCAATTTGGGCTGCTTTAATTGAACATCTAGATGAGGTATCCAAACATAGTTTCATAAAATAAAAGCAAAATAAATTTACCCTTTTCGGAAAAAGGGATTCATGCATTTTCTGTTGTAGGAAAGATAGTTGTATTAGAATTATGACCTCCTTGTTGTCTTTATTTGGAGATTAAGTATGGTGTAAAGTGATGTGTATGGGGCCAAATTGACAAGGGGTGAATTTGTGATGGTTAAGTTTATGCATCAACGTGCTCAGAAGAGCTGGTAAAGCATTATTTCTGGATGTTTCCGATGGGTGTTCCCATAAGAGATTCGCATGAAATCAGTAGACTAAGTAATTTAATTGGATTGGGTGGGAATTTTCTAATCCCTTGAGGACCCACATAGAACAGAATGGTGGAAGATGGGTGAATTCTTTCCCTCTTTGAGTTGGGACATGCATCTTCTGTGGTCCACAGATATCAGAGCTTGGTTCTTACGCCTTCCAACTTTGGGACTCGGCCAGCAGCATGCCCCCGACTTTTCCTCAATTTTCAGGTCTTTGGCCTCAGCTCATCATCAGCTCCCCTGGTTCTCAATACTTAGGATGTGAATTGAATTATATCCCCCTGTTTCCTGATTCTCCAGCTTGCACAGGGCATAGCATGACATATCTCAGCCTCCATAATCCCATGAACCAATTCTTTTTTTTTTTTTTAATATTTTATTTATTTATTTGACAGACAGAGATCACAAGTAGGCAGAGAGGCAGGCAGAGAGAGAGGAGAAAGCAGGCTCCTCGCTGAGCAGAGAGCCCAATGTGGGGCTCAATCCCAGGACCCCGGGATCATGACCTGAGCCTAAGGCAGAGGCTTTAACCCACTGAGCCACCCAGGCGCCCCCCATGAACCAATTCTTATAATACATCCCTTCTTATATATGTATGTATATATCCTATTAATTTTTTCCCCCTCTGGAGTACACTGACTAATACAATAATTTTTCCATATTTGTATTCTGCATACTTTGGCTATATTTTGAAATAATTGACATCTGCATCTTATGGAAGAGGTTTTTTTAAATCAAATTAATCAGTGCAACTTAAGTTTCATACAGTGAAAGTAGATGATAGTTGTTAAGGTAAATTTTCATATTACTGGCCTTATTTGGCAAAATTATAGTTGGCAGTTTTATTCCCATTTCTTTTTTTTTTTAATTTGTTTTTCTACTCCATGAAATCAAAAACCTAGAAACTGCCAAATGAGGACATTTAAAAAATAATAAAAGTATGAAAAAATAGGGACCTGAATGAAGCCAGTGACAGAAATAGTTGAGAGAAGGAAACCAACAGAATATCAGACGGAGAAATCCAGAGGACTTTGTGATCAAGTGAAGATGCACAAGTAAAGACAAAAGTCTAATAGGGACCCTGACTTTCATGTTAAATAATTAAGGCAATTATATTGTTGTTCTCAGATAAAGTTCAGGAGGAAAAATTGTCAGTTAATTTTTGTCCATTTACTTCTAAACAGAAGAGGTTCATGCTCTCCTAACTAGAATGAACAAAAATGTACATTAGAGCTTATTTGTAAAACAATGATAGTTTAAAAAAGCTTTGTTGAGCTGTAATTTGCATGCAAAAAATCACACATTTTTTAAAAGATTTCTTTATTTTAGAGAGAGAGAGCATACATGTGTGAGTTGGGGAGAGGCACATGGGGAGAGAATCTTCAAGCAGACTCCCCACTGAGCGAGGAGCCTGTCTCATTCATGACCCATGAGATCATGACCTGGGCTGAAACTACAAGTCACACGCTTAATTGGCTGAACCACCCACGTGCCCCCCAAACCACACATTTTTAAGCATATATTTCAGTTATTCATGAACTTGATTGAGTTGTGCAGCTATTAGCACAGTCCAGCTTTGGAACATTTCCATCACCCTAGTAAGATCCCCATGCCTTTTTGCAGTTCATCTCTATTCTCACCATCAGCCCAGACAGACACTAACCTCATTTCTATCTGTGTAGATTTGCCTTTTTATAAATTTTATATAAGTTCATCATATAATAGGGAGTGTTTAGCATCTCATTTCCTTCACATAGTGTAAGGATTTTGAGACTCCTGCATGTCATAACATGTATCAGGAGTTTGTTTCTTTCTGTTGCTGAATAGGATCCATTATGTGACTGTACCACATTTTCTTTATCCACTCATCAGTTGATACCTTTTGGATTGTTTCTACTTTTTGGTTATTCTGAATAATGATACTGTGAACATTCACATAAACATCATTGTGTGAACATAAGTTTTAATGTCTCTTGAATAGATCCCTAAAAATGGAATGGGATATGATAAATTTTTTCCTGACTTTTTAGGAAACAAATGGTTTTCCGAAGTGTCTGCACTGTAAATGCAGTGTTTGCATTTATAACCTAATCTCCCTCTGCACTTCCCCCTCTCCCTGCTCATGCTCTCCCCCCCCAATAAATAAATAAAATCTTAAAAACAATTTCTTATAATGAATATATTCTCCCTATTGAATTGCTTTGGCACATTTGTCAAAAATAATTGACGAAAAATCTGAATTCACTTCTTAACTTCAATTGTTTCATTGATCTGTATGTCTACCCTTAAGCCATACTTTCTCAATTACTGTAGTTTTATGGCAAGTTTAAGATTGGAAAGTTAAAGTCCCCTTACTTTGTTCTTGTCTTCAAGATTGCTTTGGCTATTTTTAATATCTTCCATTTCCTTGTTAATGTTAGGTTCAGCTTTTTAATTATAATAAAAAAAACTGTTGGGATTTTGACAATTTGCATTGAACCTATAGATTAATTTGGGGAGAATTATTGTCTTACAATATTGATTCTTCCAATATATAAACATTGGTTATCTCTTCATTTACTTACATCTTTTAAAATTTCCTCAGTAATAATATTTTGCATATTTTCAGTGTATAAGCCTTGCAGTTCATTGTTTTGTTCCTAATTTTTAAATTCCTCTTGATGTTATTATGAGTGGAGTTGTTTTCTTTCTTCTTTTTTTTTTTTAAAGATTTTATTTATTTATTTGTCAGAGAGAGTGAGCATAGGCAGACAGAGTGGCAGGCAGAGACAGAGGGAGAAGCAGGCTCCCTGCTGAGCAAGGAGCCCCATGTGGGACTCCATCCCAGGACACTGGGATCATGACCTGAGCTGAAGGCAGCTGCTTAACCAACTGAGCCACCCAGGCTTCCCTGGAGTTGTTTTCTTAATTTTATTTCCAGATTGTTAATTGCTAGCATTTAGATGGGATTAATTTTTGTATATTTATCTTGTAACAGATTAAAGAGTTTCAAGTAACCATGAGCTCCAACTCAAACTGTGGTGACATTTGCAAAACAACTACATGAAGTTGCAGTATTAATTTCAAGTAATTGTAATGCTATATCCAGAATAAGGAAGAGAAATCCCTTATCTGATTTTACTTATCAGCCAAGACTGATAAAGCGTGTTCCATTCTAGAAATGACACTGTTAAGCTCAACAACAACAAATGACGTGTGTCTACTAGAGCTTGAGGGGAAAAGCTCAAGAGGAGATTCAGTATATAATGTTGATCAGTTTCATTTCTGTTTCAATCAGTTACCTGATGTTGTAGCCATGACTGCTTAACCCCTTTGAGGCTCATTTTCCTCCTCTGACAGAGGGAGATAAAGGTTGCCTACCTTGTATAACTTGTTAAAGGTTCCAGTGAGATAGTCCAGCTTAACACCTAGTTTATCATGGACACATGGCAGGTCCTCAATAATTATCACTATCCATTCCTTTATGCAAAGCTATGCCTTTCACTTAAAACTTCAATAAATATTTTTGAATTGTATATTTTAGTCAATTTCTCAAAAGAGACAAAACTATAATGTGAAATAGGAGCAGTCTTGTTCAGTGTCATTCTCCAGGGCAGAACCAGATGTTGCCAGTGAAAACAGCTATAAGGAGGAGAATATTTGAATCAAATATAAAAGTAAACTCTTGGGGCGCCTGGGTGGCTCAGTGGGTTAGAGCCTCTGCCTTCGGCTCAGGTCATGATCCCGGGGTTCTGGGATCGAGCCCTGCATGGGCTCTCTGCTCAGCGGGGAGCCTGCTTCTTCCTCTCTCTCTGCCTGCTTCTATGCCTACTTGTGATCTCCATCTCTCAAATAAATAAATAAAATTTTTTAAAAAAGTAAACTCTTAATGAAAAGTATATGAACACAGAATCAGCCACTGGAAGACATAGTGTGTTATATGATTGAATAATGAAAACCTGGGGTGCCTAGGTGGTACAGTCAGTTGGGCATCCGACTCTTGATTTCCACTTGGGTCATGATCTCAGAGCTATGGTATTCAGCGCTGCATCAGGAGCCATGTTCAGTGAGGAGTCTACTTAGGATTGTCTCTCCCTCTCCTTCTTACCTCCTCCCTACCACTATTGGCTATCTCTCTCCCTCAAACAAATAAATAAATAAATCTTAAAAAAAAATAATGAAAAACAACTGTTCTGGATGTACTTGGGAAATGAGGACTAGTATGGAGGACAAGAACTATCATGTGAGCATCTCATTCAATTCCAGGATTCTGTGATCATCAGCAACCTCACTGAGAGCTGATGAGAGAGCATATAATCTCTTGGGAAAAAATAGCAAAAGAGATGCATTTTGATTCCTGTTGGTAGACCTGATACTAAACAATATAGTAGAGAAAATCTTGAAAAAAAAAAAAACCTAGATTTTAATGCCAACTTTCCTATTTTCTAACATGTCACTTTTGGCAAGTGATTTTATAATCTAGATCCCTTATCTATATAATGTAGATCAATGATTTTGCATGCCTATGATTTACCAGGTCAGCTGGTAAAACTGCTTGTGGTCAAGCTTCACTCCCATAGATTATGAATCAGTGCATCTGGGGCACAGCCCAGGAGTGTGTGTTGTTCTAATAAACCTACCTAGATTTTCTTCTGTCAAAATTTCCTGGCAAACATTCTGAGAAAACTTGATGTTGATTTCTTACAGGTTTGTCATGATAATTGTATGTGATATTAAATTAAATACACAATATTCAGTTACATAAACCCTTATAAGTTCATTCTTAAAAAGATGCTTCATAATTTTAATATCTGAAGTCTTCATATTTTCAATGTCAAGATCCCAAACTTGGAATTAGAGATTATACATTTTCTTAGATATCTTGTGGGTTCATTCTATTTCCTGCCTTATGCAAGCCAGTAAGGGTCACCTAGGAAAATGTCCTCTGGATTCTTTGCTCTCTGCCTTTTTTTTTTTTTTTTTTGTAGACTTAGAAAATTCTAAGTGGATCACCAAAGTCTTAACAGCATATTGGACTCTCAGTTTGGTGTGTGTTTAAATTATTTTGAAAAAGGCTTTACTTAAATGATAATAATGAAGACACATGGGGAAAGCAAAGGATGTATCTGCTCCATCCCATTTATCTGAAGTTTGCCAATGAGTCTCATATTCTTTAATAGCAAATCAAGAATTAAAGACACTGCACGTTCAATTTTAATTTTCATTTAGGGATTAAGACTTAATGCTAATGTAAATGTGTTTCACAATATTTCTGACTCCTATAGGGAGCAAACATTTAATTTTTCTTAATGTTCTGAGAAAATGAAAAGCAGAATAGTTTCTGTTTAGCATCGAGAGGATGAGCTCTCTTTCTTCCTATCACACCTGCTTGCAAGTCCCTGACCAAAGGGAGTTTATTTAACAGCAAGTATTAACTAGGGAAATGAGAGGGGGAAATGTGAAGAAAATAAATCTTAGAGCTGTGAGTAGAAAATGATGCCAGCTCTTTTTACGCTAAAACAATTTTGGCAGAGATTTAACAAATCCTAGTTTGCTATTAAACCCAGTATTCGTTGTGTAGTATTTGATGGACCTGATGAGTGGTTGGTAGATGCTGCACTAACAAAGTTTTCTAAGCAAGTCATGGCCTGCTGTAACTGGGCTTAGAGACCACACAACATTATCATTCTGGGTTACATTTCATCAGATATCTGAAGAGGTTGGCTTCAGACAAGGCATTGTTACTGTGCTGTGGTGGTTCCTTCAAGAAGGAACAGACACGCCTCCAGATAATGTAGAATGGTACATAGTTTCATAAGGTCTTCATAACAGATTTCTGTTTTGCTCGTTAGATATAAATCTCCATGTTACCCTACTATAGCATCAATTTAAAGTTGCAAGAATGTGAACTTAAGTGTCAGTTCTTATCAGAAGTTGCATAGAACGCATAATAATAATGGTTAACTTAGTAATGACTCCTGGGGCACCTGGGTGGCTCGTTCAGTTAAGCATCTGCCTTAGCTCAGGTCATGATCTCGGGGTCCTGGGATTGGGCTCCATGTCAGGCTCCCTGCTCAGCAGGAAATCTGCTTCTCCTCTCCCTTTACGCCTCCCAAACCCTGCTTGTGCACGTGTTCTCTCTCTTGCTCTCTCTCACTCACTTTCTCACTCTCTCGTGTGCTCTCTCTGTATCTCAAATAAATGGGTAAAATCTTTAAAAAGTAATAATAATTCTTTGATTCCCCCTTGTCTTCCCTGAAAACACCAAAAGGCTTTCTCTACTTGGTTCCCATAGTGCTTGGTTTATACATGTATTTTATCCTGTATTGCAGTGCAGTTTGCATGTTGATTATTTGTAGAGTTCATATTTTGCATTCGATAATAAACAATTTCAGGACAGAAACTATAAAAATATTGGTATTTTCTTCAGGACCAA
The DNA here is from genome assembly GCA_004024625.1 of Mellivora capensis. Lineage (NCBI taxonomy): Eukaryota > Metazoa > Chordata > Mammalia > Carnivora > Mustelidae > Mellivora > Mellivora capensis. Next base: position 16,957 of record PISX010019378.1, on the reverse strand, counting down.
GCAAAATGCTCATTTAGTAGGTATATATTAATATTTCTCTAAAACATCCAAACTTATGAAATTAGACAAGGCTGTGGTTTTCAAAAGCTTAACTATTTCATATCAAGTACTAAATAGTGGGGTGCCTGGATGGCTCAGTCATCCTTTGCCTTTGCCTCAGGTCATGATCCCAGAGTCCTGGGATCAAGCCCCCCATCAGGCTCCCTGCTCGGTGGAAGCCTGCTTCTCCCTCTCCCACTTCCCCTGCTTGTGTTCCTTTTCTCGCTGTGTTGCTCTCTGTCAAATGAATAAAAAAAGTATGAAAAATAAATAAGTAAATATATAAAGGACTAAATATCCCTCTGGAATAAATATGACAAATATACCATTATTAGTGTAGACAAATTTATTATTATTAGTGCAGAAAGGTGGAATCACAGAAAAACTTAGCCAAAATGTATTTGTTTTTTTAGGTAACTTGGCACTTAATTCCATTTTTTTCTCTGTAATATTTGAAAAATTCCTTCTTTTTAGCCTCTACCCTGTCACATATTTTATTTAAATATGCAGAATCAACTGGACTCTACCTGCCAGAGGTATTTCTTATTGGTAGAATTTCAGATTTCCCAGTTATACCTTGCATTAATTAGTTTGAGTTCTTTTAGTGTTTTAGGGAAAGATCATAAGAGATATTATAACTAATCTCTCCTGTGAAGTAGAACCAAATGTTAATACCAATAAAAAAGTTATAGTGATCAGCAGGATTAGAGATGTAAACTAAAGGACTTTAAATGAATTTCTGATAAATCATTCCATTAGCTTTAATTCTTAAAATATTATTCATTATTTCTGAGAGAAGGAATAGAGTGTAATTTAAAATAAACAAAATGCAGAATAAGCCATTTTCCTTTCATAGGCTTTCCAATGATTGTTAATTCAGTCATAGAGCTCATTGTGATTTTTGTTAAATGAACATTTGTTAAGAGCGAACCCTGGGGTGTTAAATAATGAGCCATGGTTCAAGAATGATAACAAGGCCAGGGAAAGTGAAATAAAGGACCTCATTAGTCACAAGTTTGGAGGAAGTACAATGCATAAGTCACTGGGGCACATGGGGAGGTCAAGGCAGGAGACAGGCAGAGAGGGAGCAGCAGGACCTGAGGCACATGTGGTTTTTTTTAGGGTTGGTGAGTTGAGTGCTTTGGGAGTCCTTGGCTAGGCCTGATGGGTCATTTTAAGCCAAAAAGAGCAGGAGTCTTGTTAAGATCTAAAGAAGGGGAAAAAGGGAGAGTCTTATCTAAGGAACAGAAAAGGCGAAGTTGGGGGTGGGAGGGGGAGGGTAGCGGACAGGAGAGGCCTTTTAATCCCTGGTCTTTGGGGAAGTCATATCAGGAATTTACACTTTCTTGTGACCCTGAAGGCTATTATCTAGGACCTGCCCTCCTAAGAAAGGCTAGAGTCACTTCCAGGTCCCAGTAGACCTCTAAGCCACACAAAATAGATGCTGAAGCACCAATGTTATGGAAATTTAGCTAGACTCTTAAAAGTGCCCTTTTAAAAAGGTCATTCTAAATATGACTTTATTTTCATAATTTCTAAATGGAATATTTGCATCAAAGCCAAAGACATGCCTGTATCATAATGAAAATCATTTTTTAAAAAGATTTTATTTATTTATTTATTTATTTGAGAGAGAGAATGAGCATGAGTTCAGGGGGGGCTCAAAGGGAGGAGAAACAGGCTCCTTGTGGGCCTTCAATGTACAGCTCCATCCCAGGACACTGGAATCAAGACCTGAGCCAAAGGCAGATGCTTAACTGACTGAGCCACCCAGGCGCCCCATAATGAAAATCTTTTAAGACAACTCAGTGCCTAAGTTAAATTAGTTAGAGTGATCTGATGATTTTCCATTGAGGAGGGGAAAAACAAAACAAAAAGAATAAAGGCATCCAAGTTTAAAGCTATTTAGGAATAATGAGCGGTAAGTTAATAAGATTTTCTTTTTCTTGCCCTGTTAAATCATAAACAGAAAAGGATGAGACAGGATGAGAGAAAAATAGCCACAGACTTGGGGGGAGGGGTGGCGCAGCAAAGCCTTTGGCAGAGTCAAGAGTCTCTAATGACCAGGGTTAGTGTGTACATACCAGGGTTGTGAAATTGAAGTGACTGAGTATCAGCGTTTCCATTCGCATAGGATCCAAAATATTTATTGACAAAAGAGAGACATTTTGATTGAAGGAAGCACAAGCTGAGGAAGGGAAAGGAGGGATAGAAACTCCATTAGGAACAATTACATATTTTAATTTTATCTAATAAATTTAAATTGACTTAATTTAATCTCTTCCAGCAACCCTCTCAAATAGGTCCTATTTTGCCTACCTTATAGATAAGACATCTTACTTTATCAGGAAGATAAAGTAACTTTCCCAATTCCATACAGCTTGTAATGGCTATAGGAATTCTAACCTGGGATGGCCTAACTCTTCACTCCACGCACCTAGCCAAGTTACCTGTTTTATCTCATTTCACATTGATGTCACTTTTGAATATCAGCATTTTAATCCACATTTACAAATGAGGAAAAAGCAAGGTTAAGTTGGTTTTTTCTAGACTTCATTCTACTGGCAGATGCCAGCCTGTGGTGAAGTTTTCAACAGTTCAAAGATGTAGAAAATGAATAAAGAGTCAAATAACAAAATATTAGTGTATTTTCCATGAGTCAGTCAATCAATCTCTCTCTGTCTCTCTATCTCTCTGTCTCCCTCTGCCTCTCAAGAATAATTTCCTTTGACTCAGGATCCTTTATATATATATATTTGTATTAAAATGTTCTTTCTTTTCTGAAACACTGTTGAAATATAGGAGTGTGTTTGTTTGGTTGCTTTATTTATTCCAGTATCAAAATTTGAAGCTGACAATCCTGATGTTTATTATTGGTGTTTAACTTTATTCTTTTATAAAATACTAAAGTCCAGGAAACTCAATATTCATTAACTTAACCCATTGTCACTGATGTGGGAGATGGAGTTGGGACTCAAATTCATTTACACATGGCTCCAAAGCCTGGTATATCCACATTAAAATGAAGGTCCTTGGGATGTCTGGGTAGCTCAATCAGTTGGGTCTCCAGTATGATTTCAGCTCAGGTTGTGATCTCAGGATCATGAGATCGAGCCCTGTGTCAGCCTCCATGCTTGCTTAGGATACTGTCTCTCCTTCTGCCTTACCCCACCCCCATTCATGCTCTCTCTTAAAAAAAAAAAATCCATATAATTATTAGGATGCGCCAGCATTACATTCTTCCCACCGTGCTGGGCTTGTCTCAACTACATAGTTTTATTGTTACTTTGCCTGCTCTTTGGCCATAGTGTAACATTTTGTCAGATAGCTAGATGTTCATTGCTCAAAAGCACAGGAACAAACTGGTTATTCTGGTGATGTTGGTGTGTATGTGAGAGATAAGTATAATCACTTTAATAAAGATGTATTCATGGCTTATCCCATCCCATAATTTATAGACCCAGATATGCTCTTCGTTAGGTCTTCTGTATAATTGAATAGGTTAGCTGCATATTGAAGCAGCTGAACCTGTGCATGTTTTCCTCATCAATGTCTGTATTTTGTCACTTGAGTTTCCGGTTTTAATTTTAAAATTTTAAGTTTAAATTTTACCTAACTGAAATGGAATGTTTTGAAGGCCTATGCTAGCCTTTGTTTGCAAGATTTTATGAAATTCTCAAGATTATTATTTAAATTTTTTGTCTCTTAATACAGAAAACCATTCCTTTGCCTAATTAATCAATTACTCACCAAACCTAGTTACATCTCTGTCTCTTCTTCAGGAAGTAAAGTTACATTTTTTTAATCATACATGCATGAAGGAAAATGACATCTGAACTTTTCCCTTTTGTTCAAGAAAATTTTATATTCAAATTGATAAGGAAGAGCTTAAAGTGTCTAGGCACTGTTCCAACTTAAAAATCACGTTTTTAATGAACTATATATTCTCCTAAGTAAGGGAAACCATACATAGATATGCAGTTCTTCTAAGGATGGTTGTAGCTCATTGAAAAGTGACAGAACAGCCACGTCCCCCAAGAAAGAAGAAAAAGAGGAAAGAAAATAAAAGAGAGGAAGAGAGAGAGTGGGGAAAAGCAGGAGAAGAAGATGGAGGGAAGGAGAGAGGGCAGGAGTTGGGGTAGGAGGTGGAAGAATGGATAGAGAAATGAATAGTTTCAGAGCTGGAAAGACGGCCAGACTGTTATGTGTTACTTGAAATCAACAAAAATGTTAAAACACAACAAAATTGTCTGTTTTGTTCTCCCCAACTTTATTGTTATGCTCTGACATTTTGTCAGTATCAAGAGATTATTTCTGTCTTACATGCACTTCTTATGCATCACTGTGATTTGAATTGTATGATTTTGTATTACATGTTTTTAGCTTGTGTTTTTCCTATTAATACATATCCCACAGGTGTTGTCTTCATGATTTACAAAATATTTCATCTTATTACTTTATCATTCTTTAATTAACCAGCTTACTTATATTCAACCATTATTTTTTTTTCTTTTTTACTATTATACAAATCCCAAATTAATACTTCTGAGTGAAAAGGATTTTTTGTTTTTTTGGTTGTTTGTTTTTTTAATGTGGATTGTTTTCTTCAGAGAGATACTGTCCCGAGTGAAATATAGAGGGTCGTGAACATATTAAAAAGCCATCATATCTATCTTATTAAATTGTTTTCCAAAATATCTGTATTAATATATTTCCACACTGACATTGTAAAAGAGAGAAGTAGAGAAAGGGAGCAAGGGAGAGTGAGAAGGTCAATTCATCATGCTGGAGCCAACAATACATGCATAATTTTTGTTTGTTTCCTTGTTTGATAGAAAAAAAAATAGCTTACTATTATAATTTTGACATAATTTTTTGGTGTAATTAGGTCATGTCATTTTTCTTCAATGACATGAGAATGACATTGTATTAATGCAAATGCATCTGAAAATGTTCCTGTAGAACTACTTCTCCTTCCAAACTGTGTGAGCCACATATATTGTTATATAAACAATTATTTGATGAAAAATTAGTGTCAGGGAGTCTGCTATGATATAACTACTATATGATATGGTATGTTTATAGAGTATCTCGTATGTATCAGGTACTTTGTTCCAGGTGGTTTACAAATTCACTGTTACCTTCATTATCATCATTGCTACTACAATATTTTGAGACCTTAATAGTAAGAGACCCTGAGTTAAGTGCTTCAAGTCATTCTCTTACATAATCCTTACAAACATTTATAAAATAATATTGTTCTACATTTTACAAATAGGGATATTTAGATTGAGAAAAAAATGAATCACTTATTGCAGACCACGAAGCTAGTAAGCCATAGATTTAAGGATTTGAACATTGATTAAGACAGACTTCTTAGCCCACAGGTTTAACCACTACCTTATTCTGTTGAGTCATAAAATCTCTTGTGTAAAATAGCACTTTTCACTTCTTTCCAAGATTGACAGTTCTACTCCAGGTTGTACCAGAAAGAATTAAAAGAATGAAAGTCAGTAATTATTCTAGGAAGTATTGGGAAACAAGGCAAAAAAAAAAAAAAAAAAAAAAAAAGACAGTGTGGAAAAAATGTACTGTATATGTGTGTGTATTTAACAACAGTAATAAAAAGAAAATCTATGAGCCTGAGTAGGTGACAGCAGAGACTCATTCTCTTAATGCCCAGTCATTTGTCTTCTGAGGCTTGGCTGTAGTTCATCAAGGTGAGTCTGAAGGCCACACTCCTATATCACATCTCACTTGTTTAGAAAAACAGTCTCCAAACCCCTCATCCCATCCATCTCCCCAGTCTCCTGTACTTTTTAGGCAATGGGAAATAACAAATTTGTGTATGGGGTGGTATTTTTCTAATTTGTTTTGATTTGATTGATTTTTTAATGCAGTGACTTGGCATGATGAAATATGTTAGGAAGACATTTTTGGAGGTTGAGTGGCAGATGGATTGGAGAAAATAAAGTTAGAATTGGATAGTTTAGTTCAATAATCTAGGAAGGAAATAAAAGGATAAACCCCATGATCTCTGAAAGATAGAGGAGATTAGAGTCTAACATACTGAATTATTTTAATAAAAAATGGTTTACAGACTTACCCATGGAAAGACTGTCAGGTGCTCTCATCTGCAAGTTTCAATTCTGCAAGCCAAGATAACAGAACCCTCAAGCAATGAGCTCTCCTGAATGTTTATGTAACAATTAAGCTATATTAAGTGTTGTTGTTCTTGTTGTTACTTTTCTTAGATCCTGACCAATGCTTATGAGGGGAAAAGTCTCAAGATTTACTATCTCTTGAGTTGAGTTGTGATGAGAAGTTAAACATATTTTGATGGCAGGTAGTGTAGAAGTTTCAGACACACACAGAATGCAAATCATTTGAATACGGACATTTTTTGTTACTGTTCTTTCAGTTGAATGATTCAGTTCAGTAATGGACTCGTGAAATAAGTTCTGAAACTCCAACTCCAGATATTTGAGTATTTAAATCTAATTTCTGAAAAATTTAACCAAGTTTCAACTTCCTGTCACCCTTGTGAGTTGAAGGAAAAGGGAAAGGCCTGATGGGTCCTAGTGGTCTCCGGTATAGTGCAAATGACAGAAAAGTGCTTATAAAGATGGTTCCAAATATTCCAAAAAATGGTTCCAATATTCCAAAACTTTCGCTGAGGGAAGAAGGTTCTGGTGAGAGATGGAGGGTTTTGTTTTGTTTTGGTTTGGTTGTTTGTTTTTTAAAGATTTATTTATTTGTTTGAGAGAGAACGCATGCATGCATGATGAGGATGGGGCAGAGGGAGAGAATCTTCAAGCAAACTCCCCACTGAGTGCAGAGCCCAAGGCCAATGCGGGGCTCAGTCTCCTTACCCATGAGATCATGACCTGAGTGAGAGGCGGTGTTTTTTAAGCAGTGTTGTATGGACTGAACACTTTAGAGCCCTATTCATGAATCTCTATTTTTTTTAAGATTTATTTATTTACTTAATTATTTACTTAAGATACTTAGCAGTGAGAGTGCATGTACACAAGCAGGGGGAGCGGCAGGCAGAGGGAAAATCAGGCTCCCTGCTGAGCAGGGAGCCTGACGTGGGGACTCGATCCCAGGACTCTGAAATCATGACCTGAGCCAAAGGTGGATGCTTAATCAACTGAGCCAGCCAGGCGTCCCTTTTCTCTCTCTTTTTTTTTTCTTTTTTTTTAAAGATTTACTAATAAATCTCTTTAGATTCCAACATAGAGAAAGCATTGGCTTATAAACTTCCTTTGATAAGTTGGCATATCATTGTAGGATATTTACAGTATACCTGTCTCTCATAATTGCAAAACTGAATATACATATCACTGCTTGGCCTACAAGTTCTTCCATGAACCGTCCCTATTCTAGTTATCTCTCAGTAGTGACTATCTCAGCTGGCCTCAACACTGTTACCTTTGATGTCTTCTCCCACCCCAGGAATATTTTGTGTTAAAAATCATGTCGTTAGTAAAACTGTAAAATGTAACATGGCAATTAAAGTGTTATAAATTAATGTTATAAATTAAGATGTTATAAAGGTAAATAATATGTGAGAAAAAAGTAGTACAGAATCTTAGAAAGATCCCACATTCACAGCAAGGTGGACATGGGTTTAATTTGCAACAATATCTTTTATGCCCTTGAGAGCATTAGATAGCTGTTGATCTCCTCATGTATAAACATGAGGGGTTGAGATGAAGGGGGGACAAAGAGATTAGATAATAAAATGTGAAAGGAGGACTGCTATTAAACAGAGAATTTTAAGACAGTGAAAGAGCCAGCAGTATTAATAGCCACAAAGACACTGGGAGAAAGAATTGGGAAAGATGGGGTGCCTGGATGGCTCAGTGGGTTAAAGCCTCTGCCTTCAGCTCAGGTCATGATCCCAGGGTCCTGGGATCGAGCCCCGCATTGGGCTCTATCCCAGGGTCCTGGGATCGAGCCCCGCATTGGGCTCTCTGCTCAGCAGGGAGCCTGCTTCCCCTACTCTCTCTCTCTGCCTGCCTCTCTGCCTACTTCTGATCTGTCAAATAAATAAATAAATAAATAAAATCTTAAGGAAAAAAAAAAGAATTGGGAAAGAGATTATCTGTTATTATTACATTTTAAAAAAGCATCTATATATTAATTTCACACATTTATTTTTATTTTTTTTTAGTAATTTATTTATTTATTTGACAGAGAGAGATCACAAGTAGGAAGAGAGGCAGGCAGAGAGAGAGAGGAGGAAGCAGGCTCCCCACTGAGCCGAGAGCCTGACACGGGACTCGCTCCCAGGACCCTGAGATCATGTCCTGAGCCAACGGCAGAGGCTTAACCTACTGAGCCACCCAGGCGCCCCACATTTATTTTTAAATTATAACCCCCCAAAGAGTTTTTATTTACAATTTAACTACCACCTAGCTTCACAAAACATGGAACCAATACCTTAGCTATGGTTAAATTTTCAAAACAAAAGTAAAGCAATACAATGTTACTTCAGGCTCACATGATATCACATAAAGGTCTTCTGTCATAATATCTGTATTAGTTTCCAGTTACCAATTATCATGGAGTGAATGGCTTTAAGAGACACTAATTACCTTCCATGGGTCAGGAGTCTGGCAAGTTTTAACTAGGTCCTGCTCATGGAGTCACAAGAGCAAAATTAAGGAGTTGGCCAGTAGCAATCTCAAGCCCGTGTTTTATTGGATAAAGCTTTAAATAGATCAACATCATTTTCCATACCTTGAAACTTCTATTTTTCTCATCCTTTCTTTAAAAAGCCATATTTATTTATTAGAGAGAGAGTGTATGGTCACGCCCACATGCAAGTGGTGGGAGGAGCAGAGGGAGAGAATCTTTCAAGCAGATTCCCCCCGCCCCACCCAAGAGTGGGGCGTCCAAAAGCAGGGCTCTAACTTACCACCCATGAGTTGAAACCAAGAGTCAGAGACTTAACTGACAGAGCCACTCAGGGGCCTCTCTCGTCTTTTTTCCTCCCCTCCCCCCAAAAAAACATTGTGTTAACTTTATTATTATTTTTATCTATAGTGTCAGAAGAGAAGAATTAGTCCTAAGTGATTTTGCATTCCTCCAAATCAGCACTCATGTCTCCATTTTCTTTTCTCTCCCCCTTCCCTCTTACACTTCTACGTGTGGGAATTACTTGACTGTTGATTCTGCCCCATACCTCATGGGTAATGTCAGTGTCGCTCATCATAATTGTTGGTGTGTACTTATTAACGACGCTAATACTAATAGGAAAGAAAGTAGAAGAGGGAGAAAGGGGAGAATGTTTATTGTTAGAATTGATACTGAATATTTTTGGATGTTTTCTCATAATCTGTGAAGTAGCTCCATTTTACTGAGCTAAAGAACTGAGGCCATGAGATAAGTAACTTATTGAGTTATTTTATCAAGATCACCAATGAACAGACATTAGAGCTAAACCTCAAACCAAAGTCTATTTTACTCCCAAAGCTTTGTAACCATATGTCTTTTTTTTTTTTTTTTTTTTTTTTTTTTTTTTTTTTTTTTTTTTTTTTTTTTTTTTTTTTTTTTTTTTTTTTTTTTGTCTTCCTTAAGTAGAGTTGTCTGGAATTTTTGGCAGTCTGGGTAATGTTGGCAACCAATGGGAGAGGGTTCCATTAAGAAACACCCCCTTTATGTTTTCACCAATGAATGTGCACTTTATCAGTGGCTACAAGGTTGATAAGATGCTTATTAAGGCGTGATACCTGCAAGTTATAATGATGTTGCTCTTACATCTGTTGCCTCTCTGAGAAACACTAAGAATTTTATGAAATTCATCTCATGAAATTTCTACAGTGCCTGTGAGGCACAGAAAAAAATAAATTTAAAGGTAGTGTTCATTAGAAGATCAAAGTAGCAAAAAAAGTTCACATTATCTTTCAGCCATATAACATTTTCTTTAATGTTGAAGTTTAATAAGTTTTCATTGTTCAGATGATCAAAGCCTTGTCTGAAATAGTTGGCTATGCTTGCATTAATGAAAGAAAAAACTCCCCTGCAAATGCTACAGTCTCTTCCTCATGAGAATGACCTCAAGTGAAGCACCACACAAGACAGGGTTTTGAGGTCAAATAGATTTAGGACGGGCGCTTGGGTGGCTCAGTGGGTTAAAGCCTCTGCCTTCAGCTCAGGTCACGATCCCAGGGTCCTGGGATCGAGCCCCGCATCGGGCTCTCTACTCAGCAGGAAGCCTGCTTCCTCCTCTCTCTCTGCCTGCCTCTCTGTCTACTTGTGATCTCTGTCAAATAAATAAATAAAATCTTTAAAAAAAATAGATTTGGGAAATTGCTGTATGTCCTCCTAAGAGATTTGTAATGTATTTGTGCATTATGAAGAAGTAGATTTCAAATTTGACTGTGCATTTGAATTGTTGAAGTGTTGATTAAAAATGCAAACCCCATAGTCACTGGACTGAACTACCACCCAGGAGTGTTATGTTTTAAGAATCACCTTATGTAATTATGTGGACAAGTCATTTAAGACCAGAACTTTAGGAAATTGCATGCTAAAGGCTTTGAGAAGAACTACTTTAAATACAACTGTTTAATGTTTAAATAAACTTTTCCCCCAAACATGTAAGACCTACAAATGCCATTATTCTAAAATATATTTTGGGAAGGTTTATACTTTTCAGGATACTTTCTGCATTGATCATGTTTTTTTAGCTTGATTTCATACAATTATTTGTTAATTTCTCAAAGGCTACATGCAAGCATGATAAAAATGCAAGCCAGTTGTATTATCACAACGAAAGTAGAATAACTATAACATTCTAAGGAAATTTTAGAGTCCAGATCTAATTCAAATCCACAGAACATAAAAACAAACACGTTTCTTAGTTAGTGTACAAGATTCCTCTGTGCCTCTGCCTACAATTCTTTGGGATAAGGTAGTCAAGGTTTTGACTACTGATTTCTATTATTATAGTTGTTATCTTACTTTGCTACTATAACATACATAGGCTTCTGTAGAAAAAGGGACTCTGGGGGCGCCTGGGTGGCTCAGTGGGTTAAGCCGCTGCCTTCGGTTCAGGTCATGATCTCAGGGTCCTGGGATCAAGTCCCACATCGGGCTCTCTGCTCAGCGGGGAGCCTGCTTCCCTCTCTCTCTCTCTCTCTCTCTCTCTGTTTGCCTCTCTGCCTACTTGTGATCTCTGTCAAATAAATAAATAAAATCTTTAAAAAAAAAAGGGACTCTGTGTAACCATTTTGGAGTCTCAATTAAACAAATCAAATCATATGAAAAAAAACAGGTGTTTATTGAAATTCTGAAGGACTAAAATATTTTCATAACCAATGAATTTCATAGCCAATCATATTTATTATTATTTATTCAGAGGTTTCATATTGGCTCCTTGTTATCTGTTGGCCTCAAGCCTGATAAATGTCACCTTTATCTTCAAGGATCTTACAATATATTGAGCAGCTAGACATGCTTATACATATGAAAACATTGTTGGGGCGCCTGGGTGGCCCAGTGGGTTAAAGCCTCTGCCTTCAGCTCAGGTCATGATCTCAGGGTTCTGGGATCGAGCCCCGAATCGGGCTCTCTGCTTGGCAGGGAGCCTGCTTCCTCCTCTCTCTCTGCCTGACTCTCTGCCTACTTGTGATCTCTGTCTGTCAAATAAATAAATAAAATCTTTAAGAAAAACAAAAAAACATTGTTAAGTGATCCAGTCATTATGTGCTTTGTGCCTTCAGAGCAGGAAAGTATGACTGAGTGTATCTACTGGTGGAAATGACATTCTAGGGAAGGCATGAATAGCTGGTTGTCAGGATGTCACAATGGAGAGAGACTTTGAGGAAGATGAGGTGGCTGGCATACATATAGGCATGGAATGGTAAAGGAATGTAGTGTGTATTCCACTAAAAGCAATACAGTGCCAGAATAGGAAGCATATGAAAATAACTTTGTTCTAAAATCTGAATTGGACTAGGTTGTCTCCTATAGAACCTCTTTAGTTGTCATCTACTTGTGGAATTTATAACATGTTGGGATTTGAAGGCCATTTAGGTCTCCTCCTTGCTGTCAGATCCCAAGGAAACAAACAGACTTGTTCAAGTTCAGAGCTACCCAGTGGCTATGGACTCTTCCATATGGGCTCAGAGCCATCTGGGCTCTTGTACACATGGAAAGGATTAGAAGAAATCACCAACACCCCCAAAAAAGAAGCATATTCTTACAATTAACAGTTTTTATAGTTATTTTGAAAATATGTTTAAAATAAAGAGGAAGAAGAGATGCCTGTTGAGCTCAGTCATTTAGGCGACAGCCTTGGGCTCAGGTTATGATCCCGGAGTCCTGGAATCAAGCCCCGCATGGGACTCCCTGCTCATCAGAGAGCCTGCTTCTCCCCCTGCCCCTCACCCCACTCTCGCTCTCTCGCTCTCAAATAAATAAACAAAATCTTTCAAAAAAAAATAAAGAGAAAGAGAAAAAAGGGAGAAAGGAAGAATGAAAGATGGTATGGAAAGGGGGAAGAGAAGAGAAGCAGACAGGGAAGGAAGGAAGGACGGGAGGGAGGGAGAGACGGAGAGAGCATGGGAGAAAGGGAAGGAAGGGAAAGTCAATATTTTAACCTTGGTTAAAATGGGAATGAAGCCCAATTGGAATACATAGCCAGCAGTTCTTCAAAACTGTTGAGGCTAATAGAGAAGATGGGAATTCCTCGTTCATAAAATATAAGATCTTATTATCCAAAATAGAATCTTTTTTAAGGTACCGAGGAGTTTTTGCTAGACAGATTGTTGACTAGACTGTTTAAATTGCTTTGGGGCTTATGGTACTGATGTTCCTGCAGGTGTACAGACCACCGACATCTCTAAGTCCAGATGTGTCACAGATACAATAGTTCTATAATTCTTTACTTCAGTTTAACTGCCTTTGCAAAGAAAGAGCTTTCCATTGGAATGGAATTTTGTTGTAGTAGCTGATTTTCAAAAGCATCACTAAGATCCCCAAACCACCTGTGAGTGCTTGATCTCTCTCTCTCCTTGGGCTCCCACTCGGGATGTGATGATTTTATTTTGTCTCTAGCTTGCCCTTTCAGCCTGCATCAAAGTAAAGGAAGTTTCTCAGTGGGAAGAATTCAAGGGAATTTTTCTATCCCCTCCTTCATTTAATTTAACTACATTGATCTATTTTCATTTGTAGCTTTTACAAGAGGGCAGGACCTGCGCAACGAAACACAAAGTCGTTCCCCTAATCAATGCTACTGCAGAGCCAGTGACTGCCCCAAAGGTATTGTATTTGTTTGTTTTGATTTTGTCAGGAAGAACTTGAAAACTTTGGGTCCAATGATTTTCTCTAGCTGAAGCAGGGATGTTGTATTAACTGATAGGAGATGCTTCCTTCACCTAGGGCCTCTGGACTTTCTATGAGCACTGTGCCAGCCACTGAGTTTTTGGTTTGATCATCTGGGGTCCTCAGAAGAACAGGGTGAAGGAGGTACAGCCCCCAACACATACACACACACACACACACACACACACACACACACACACCAAAAATAAACAGATAACAAAAAGCATGCATCTCTTCTTTATGGAACAAAAAAAGATAAAAGGAGGAATTTGGGGAAACAGAGGACAGAGAAAGAATTACACATTCCCAACAAAAACAAACAACAAACACAACTCAGGAGCTTAATTCTGAACTTCCTTCTGTACTGTCTTATATTTGACCAAAGAATATTATATCATAGCAATTCTTAGGGATCACTTCACTTAACATAACCTTACTTAACGTTTGGGTTAGATTAATCAGAGTTGAGTGGTTTAGCAAAAGTCTTCACAAAATAGTTTTTGAACTATCTTTCCATTTGTAAACAGGGTTTTATATACGTCCATGAAATAAAAGTACTAACAAATTTACATTTATTTTATTTCGGTCTAGCATTCATTTTCTGTATTTGTTGACATATACAAATTTATATTACTTTTGTTAGGATTTTAATTTTTACCTTAAACATTTATTTATTTTAACTATTCTAATTGTCTTTTCTGTATTGTTTGACAGAAATTGCAAATGCCTCCTTGTACTGAATGTGAGGTGAAAAAAACCCCGGAAAAACAATTGACCGGCTTTGAAGGGAGGGCAACTAGAGAAGAAAAAATACTGTAAATATCAAGAAACTGTGTTTAAAACATCCACTTATGATTGTCTTCATACTCTTCTCAAACCACAGCCTTGATGGAAGTACTAAGTTTTTAAAGCATGCAACTTTTTCACAATTTTCTGTAACTTTATGTAAAGTAGTCTACAAATTTTCCAAGAGATTCCAGGCCAATTATGATCCTTAAGCAATAACCTAATTAAAATGGATATCCACAGACATAAATAGTCATTGTCATCAGTAAATTGCCCAGCATAAATTGGTCAGTTCTGAACTCAAATGCAGTGGACAACATTTAATCCTTTTGGTTCATTGGGTATCTAGTTCTTCTATGATCTAGTTTTGAAATCAACTGGAGGATGATAAAAATTTTGTGGATCCTTGGCATTCTTAGAATCCAAATTGCAAACATATCATAAAGATTCTGTTCCACATTGGCCAATGGGAGTCACTTTAAGGTTGGAATCTGTGTCAACCTGAATATATTGTTTATTAGAGGGTGTTTATTGCCATTCTTATTATTATTTTGAACCATGTCTAAATAAAGTCAAGGCAATTCTGTCAGATTTTTAGTCATTTAACAGAATTCATTAAACATGTTTGGTATGATGTAGACAAAATATCTGGATGAATGACTGAATTTCTAACACAACTGGCAAGATCATTTTTGGCATTCTATAGACACATCCCTATGGTTGTCTGATGGACATTACTCCAAGTTGGGAATTGAGTTTTTTGAAATGCTTGGCAAGATTTTGTGTGTGTGTGTGTGAAATTTGGGTAGTGGAATGTGGGATGACAAGAGGGTTGCAAAACAGAAATATGCAAGCAGATAATACACATTTTAAAATGGGGAGTTGATGAAAGTAAAACAGCCATGTAGAACCAATAAACCCAGATTTTTATATTTTGAAAACAAATGTATTACTAAAACAAGTCAACAGCTGTGATCATCGCTGAAGTTGGGTCTCTCCATAAGAATACCACTAATCAAATAAATGCATTCCTGAATAATCTAAAATGTAGTCACAAGCAATAGGAATTGATACATGAATAATAGTCTAATTGATAGGATTGATAGTATCAAACTTAAAGACTCAAATTAATGCGTTAAATTATTCAGTTAGGTTGTCTGCACTGAATATATTCACTTCTACTGGCTAAATCCATTTTGCAAACACATAAAGCATATATAACAATTGGTATTATAGAATGGATCTGCCAAGCCACAGTTAATATATTTGGAGCACTGTATCTTAGAAGATATTGTTAATTTAAGAAAGGAAGGGAGAGAAGAAGGGAGGGAAGGGAGGAAGGAAGAAAGGTATGAAAGAAGGGAGGGAGGGAGAGAGGAAATCTGTAATTAATGGATGAACTTAAATTCTGATATATAATGGCACACCTTTGATCTCAATGATGTAGTCCAAGAAATTTAGTGATTTGGAGGAATGTCAAACTATCATAAATAGTATACGTATTATTGTGATATAACCACGTGGCAGTTATACTTATGGAGTAATTCAGTGTAATTTATCAGTTTTTTTTTTTTTGTTTTTTTTTTTAGATTTCAGGCTATCCAAAAAGAGAGAGAGAGAGAGAGAGTTTATTTTATAGATGGTCCTTAGAGGTTTCAGACAAAATGACCAGGATAGAAGAAAAAAAATCAAGGTCCAAATTTTCCTCTGATGACTCAGCTCTAATACTCTTTTAATTCTATGAGATGGAGTATTGCTAGTTTCTGAGTTCTGTTCCTCATAATTTTCCCACTGTACCCAGAAACCCTAACCATCTCTAATGATTATAAAAGGAAAGCTGCTAATTTATTTCAATTTAGGTTCACTTCCCCACACCCACCCCATGCTCCAACTTCCCTCCATGGACCCTACAGAAAGTTAATCACCGTTTCACCTTAGCACATGTTTTGAGGCAACTTTGAAACTAATAAAAAGAGAATTGAGCTGATATTTTCTGAAATTTTTATAAGATGTCGAAAGATGAGAATTTGGCTTAATATTAATCAAATTTCAACAGTTTCACTTGTAAATTATTTTTCCCAAGCTCTAAATCTCTAGTATGTGACAATAATCAATGTGTTTCTCTTAATTACTGGCATGATCAAGTGGGCTTTCCATAAGTACAGTGTATAGGTTTTTCTTTAATAATAGATAGCATTATGCATCCTTCAGAGTTGACTGTGGTTTACGCGTTGCATTATTTGTTTCAAAACAAAAAAGAATCGTAGCAGAAGTGCTTTATAAATACTTTTAAGAAATATTATGCAAGTTCCTTTTAATAGTCAAAGCACAGAATTCCTTTTTTTTAGTGTATTATGTGACTTTAATGAGTGCATTTTATTTTTTTCAATTCTTTAATTGCTTTAAAATAGCATCCAAAAGGTTTAAAATGCTTTACTTATATGTGTGGTTTTGTCCATAAAAGAGATGCTGTCTCTTATTATTTCTTTTAATTAACAGCTAGATAAATTGATGTTGTTTTTGAGGCGATAACATTCATAGCCTAACTACCCTCACGTAGAAGGAAATATTAACTAACATGTTAAATTCAGGTAGTTTGATTCTATTACGTGCCTGTAATGGTAAGCAGTAAAAGATTACTAAAGATTTGCAGAATATAAATTGACTCCTATTGAGAAACAAATATAATTTACAATGGAATAAGGTTGTTTTAATATAGGTACTAATGAAACTAACAAAAACATACTTCTCTATCTTAAAATATTAATCTATGCTATATAGCCATTCTAAGTTA
>PISX010019377.1:0-38282 GCA_004024625.1 Mellivora capensis | reverse complement strand
GCCCTGATGCTGTCCAAGGTTTCCAGGTCCCCGCCCTCGACTCCTGAGGTTGGGAAGTCCATGTCAAACCAGTCTGTCCACTCGCACTGGGGCTGGCAGCCAGCCGTGCCCTGGGTGGGGGTGGCCGCCGTCGTGGCCGTTCCCAGGGTTCCCGGCGACATTCTTGCTGTGGTCGTGCGCGTCTCCGTGCGTGGGCTGGACGGGGGGCCGGCGGGGACGGTGCCTGTTGTGGTCTCCACTCCCGTCGCTGTGGGAGTCGTGTGTGTTTGTGGGGTCTGCGCGGTGGCCCACGTCTGTGTCCCGGGGGTGGGCTCTGCGCAGTGGTCTTGGTGGCAGCACAGTACCCGGATTCTGTAGTTGTAGCACATCCTGAACAGGCCTACCTGCTCCTTGTTCCTGCACACCAGGCCAGAACTGGCATCGCAGTGCACGCGCTGGCCCAGCTCCTCCACACTCCTGCCGGGGAAGTTCTCGGCCTGGCACTCGATGTCCACAGGCCGCTCGCACACGGCCCCTCCCGCGCTCCTGATCTTGTCGTACGACTCGACGTCCCCCCCGGCCTCCTCAGACTTGGGGTAGTCCTCATCGAACCACTCTGTCCACTGACACCGGGGCTGGCAGGAGGTGGTGGCCAAGGCCGGGGAGCTGCTCGATGCCCAGGTCCCTGTCATGGTGGTCTCCACCGGCGGGGTCTCTGCGGCAGGGGTGGACCTGGCCGGTGGCTGCCAGGTGGTGGCTCGGGGGTAGGTGGTGGCCCCGGGGACCATGGTTGTAGTCCCGGGGGAGATGGTGGTGGCCCCAGGGGTGGTGGTGGCCCCGGGGGCTATGAGTGTGGTCCCAGAGGAGGTGGTGGTGGCCCAGGGGGGTGCTGTGGCCCCAGGGGAGGTGGTAGTGCCAAGGGTCGTGGTTGTGGTCCCAGAGGAGGTGGTGGTGGCCCTGGGGGAGGTGGTGGTGCCGAGGGCTGTGGTCATGGCCCTGGGGGAGGAGCCACAGGGCAGGTAGCTGCAGCAGAGGACCCGCAGCTCATAGTCGTGGCAGAGCGGGGGACTCTGCTCGCTGTTGAAGCAGGTCAGCCCCCGGGCCACATCGCACTCCACCTTCTGGCCCAGCTGCAGCAGCGGGGTGTCAGGGAGTCGCCGCGCCCGGCACTCAACGCTCACCGGGGCCGGGCACACCTCGTAGCCCCTCTGCCTGAGGTTCACAAACGTCTCGAAGTCTCCACCCGCCATGCCGGGCTCCGGGGGGCCGCTGTCATACCAGTCGGACCAGAGGCAGAACTCGCGCACACACACGGTGGTGACGGTGGGGACTGAGCCTGTGGGCGGGGGGCGGGGACCTCGTCAGCCTCCTCCACACCCCTGCCAGCCATGCCCAGGAGCAGGGGTGACCGGGGCCATTGGTTGTGCTGAGGACACCTGCTCTGACCTCCTGCTGTGGCCAGACTGTCACCCCGGGGTCTGGGCTTAAGGCTTCGGGGGTGGGCGGGCCAGCAGTGCATCCGCCAGGCTCACCTGTCGTGGACAGGGGGACCGCAGTGGTGGTGAAGGTGAAGGGCCTTGTGGACGGGGTTCCAGGACATTCCACAGCCCAACGGAGGATGGTTCCATTCTGCCCGCAGACGGCCACCAAGCAGGCGCCGAGCCCATCGGTCGTATTGTAGATGACGTCCTCGTAACGGTAGGTCCTGCCCTCGTAGGTGCAGCTGCAGGCTGGGAGACGGGGCCGGCGTGGGGCTCACTGCAGCCCTCGGCCTCGGCCCCAGCCCCAGCCCCACGGCCGCCCCTCGGCCTTACCTGTGAGGCTGTGTGTGCACTGGAGGCCGCCGGCGGTGCACTCACTGGGGAAGAGGAGAGGGGAGCGCTGAGGGCCCGCCAGGCCAGGCCAGCACCCCTGCCCGGCTCCCTCGCCCCCGCCCACTCACCAGCTCTGGCAGTTCTCTGCCGCGGGGACCCTAGCGCCCACGTCATGGTAGTTCCCGTCCTCGTCGTAACAGCCACACTGGGCCACGCACTTCATCTGGTCCTCGCTGAAGAACGGCTCACTGGGCGGGCACCTCGGGTAGCAGCCTAGGCAGGCACAGCGCGTGGAGGAGACTCACCCTCCTGGCCGGGTGCTGGGCACTGCCCAGGGCAGCCGCCCCGCCACCTGTCCCCTCCCCCACCCTCACCTTCCAGGCCCGGCAGGTCCTGCAGACAGCGGCCGTCCGGGTTCCGGCAGGTCCTCATGCAGGGCGCCCCGCACGGCTGGTAGTGCCACTCGCACTGGCCCTCGGGGTTGTAGTAGTCGCAGAACAGGGCTGAGCGCGGAGGGGGGCGGCTGAGGGCGCGCCCCTTGCTTCCGGCCCCGCCCTCAGCACGCTGGTCCCGTCCCGCGGCGCCTGCCCAGCTGGTCCGTTAGCGCCCAGACGTGGGCCTGCCCGTGGGCACCCGGGCCCCGCCCCTGCCCGCCCTTCAGCACCGCAGCAGAGCCCCACTCACGGCAGGTGTCCGGGGTGCGCCAGGCCACGCACACGCCCACGTCGCGGCAGGCCTGCGCGTAGGCGGCCACGGCCGTGCAGAAACACTCACAGTCGCCCCCCGAGTCGCAGGCGCACGCGTCGCCCACGCAGGCCTCGTAGTACTTGGCGGGGTCCACCTGGGGGACGGGGGAGGGACCGCTCAGCCATAGTCGGGGGACCTCGAACCCTGCACGAGCGCGGGAGCAGGCCGCACGTGCACCCCACGTCTGCGGTCCGAGGCCCGTCATCCCGTCGTATCTGTGGTTGCAGACGGCCCTCCCACGGCCGCGTCGTGACCCTCCTGTCTCCTCAGGGTGAGGGGACAGTCCCCTGGCCACACCCTCCCTCAAGCAGCAGAGGCCAGAGAGGACCCAAGACACGTTTGCCACCAGCCTGTCCCTCCTAAGCCGCCCACACATCGGCGGCAGGTCCTGCGCCCTGAGACCACGCTTGTGCACGGGCACCCGCGTCCTCGCAAAAGTCACAGGAAGGACCTTAGAGAAGAGTCTCGGAAGAGAACCACCGGTCCCCGGAGCTCGCGAGGCCCGGCTGCCGGGGAATGTGGGTGGGGCGGGGAGGCAGCACCCACGGTCCATACCTCACAGCCTCACTTGCAGGGGAGGGGCCCGAGGGGTCAACGAAAGCCTCGGGGATGCTCCGGCCAGGACCCCGGGGTGTCGTGGCACACCGCTTGGACCTCCCACATGCCAGCACCCACGTCCAGTCCAAGCTCGGAGGCCCAGCCCAGGCCAGACCCAGTTCTGCCAGAAGTGGGGGTCAGAGCCCGGGCCCTCAGCCCACCTGAGAGTGGCAGGCGGCGAAGGTCGCGCTGTTGATGATGCTGCACTGCTTCTGGGCCCAGGACTTGCGGTACGGGTTGGCGGTGCAGGGGTCCCTGGGGTCCGGGGCGTCGGGGCAGGACGGGGAGAACTTCCAGCTGTTGCCAAACTCCAGGGCGCTGCCCACCACGGACCGGCTGCGCGTGGTGAAGTCGTTGCCGGCGTTGTCGTCGAAGTTCCCGCACAGCCCGCAGACCCGGCCCTGCAGACGGGGGACGGTGGCACGGGGGCTCAGGGGCCAGCCTGAGGGCACAGCACCCAGCCCAGACCGGCAGGGGGACTCCAGGGTAGTGCTTGGAGCGTGGAGCCTCCCCGGCCCTCAGTGGCTCATCAGCTGCCGGAGGGCCAGATCTAGGAATGGGGGCTCCGACCGTGCCCAGAGGGGCCCACAGCCCACCAGCCCTCACCTTGTAGTCCTGCTTCAGCCGCACGAACACGCTTGTCCTCCGGTCCCAGGACAGCACGAGGCCGCTGCGGGTCTCCACGGTGAGGTAGTTGCCCGTGTGCCGGACCTTGTAGGGCGGCTCTCCGCCCGGGCCCCGCTGCACCACCCTGTAGCCGCCCTCTTGCAGGACCAGCTCGTAGCTCTGCAGGGGACGCACAGGGCAGCGGCTGCAGGGACTGAGGGGCCGGCTTAGGGGCCAGAGCCCACTGGAGGCCTGAGGCAAGGGCCCCACGGGTGGTCAGGGGCCCAAGGCGCGAGGCCCGGGTCAAGGAGGAGCGGGCTCCCGACACTGTCGGTGAACACGAGGCCGGACCTGCGCAGGGAGAGCTGGGGGCCTGGGGAGGGGCCACGGGCCAGCGGGGGCGATGCCCCCGGAGAGCAGTGTGGCTCTCTGCCTGGTGAACGCTGACCTCCCTCGGCTGGAACTGGGCGCCCTGATGTAGTGGGCTGCGCACAGGCCCCCACAACGTGTGTCCCCATCCCAGCCCTGGAGCCTGTGAACGTGGCCCTGTTTGGAAGAAGGGTCTCTGTGGGGGTCAGGGAGGGATGAGCTCACTCGGATTAGGGTGGGCCTCAGCCCAAACACAGGTGTCTCTGGGACAGAAGAGAAGGGGCGGGCCTGTGGGGGAGGGTCGGGGGAGGCTGGCAGGGGCCTTGGCCCTGGGACCCCTGCTGCCAGACTCCTGGCTCAGAACCAAGAGAGAGAATGCATTTCTCTGGCTTCGGGTGCCCCGGCTCTGGCCATTTGTCCAGCCGGAGGACAGAGGGAAGGACAGGGCTCCCAGTGGCCCCTCACCTCCAGGAAGAGCTTGATGGCTTTAGAGCAGGTGACGCCTGTGGTCCCGCAGGGGACATTCTCAGTGACGACACGGAAGGTCCCGTTGGTCGTGCCATTGCCCCCACAGTAGTCCTGGGATGGGCAGGGGTCAGGGTGAGCTCAGGCTGCGGGAGCAGGTGGGCCGAGTCGGGGGACGGAGGGGCCCCCGCGCACCTGGACCAGTGTGTACTCGCAGGTCCCTTCGAAGCTGTAGCGCTCCCCGTCGAAGGTGATGAAGTGCCCGTCCCCATAGGCCACGCAGGTGCCCAGACAAGGCTCGTGGCTGCACACCCACCGGCGGTTCCTGCACGTGCTGAGGACGGCAGATGGCTGCTCACCCCGTGCCCAGGACCAGCCCCGGCCGGCCACCCTCTGCAGAGGGCTAAGCAGAGGGGGCAGCGTGGGCATCGGACTGCCGCCCGCCTCTCTCTGGCTTATAAGACTTCAGCGTCTGGTGAGGCAGGGATGGGGGTCCTGGTGGCAGCTCTGACCGGCCGGGGCCTGGGGGCACCTTCTAAGGACAGAGGGGACCGTCCTGGGCTTTTCCAGGGATGGGGACAGCGCCAGGCCTCCTCCCTCACCTCCCTCCCTCCCGCTAAGGGGCCCTGACCCACCAGGTGTTACAGTCCACCCGGATGGTGTCCCCCGGCTTGTAGACAGCCTCGTTGTGCAGGCAGGGACAGTCCTCCTCGGCCACACAGCCCCCGCTGCCATCCGACACCAGCCCCAGGGGGCAGACGCAGCCGGACACGCAGTGGGTGCTGAACTGTGGACGGGCACGGCGTCAGTGCTCGCCCCCCCGCCCCGTGCCCAGGGGTGCTGGGGCACAGCCCGCTCGCCCCGGCCACTCACACAGTCCACGTCCAGCGTGTGGCAGCTCCTGAGACACTCGGCCCCGGGCGCGCCCGCCGAAGCGTTGCTACAGTCCAGGTACACCATGGGGGCCGCACACCCTGCAGGGAGAGACCGCTGGGCTGGGAGGGGCCGCAGCCCAGGCTCACGGAAGCCCCTGAGCCCGGGCGCGGCGGGAGGCCCTACCTGAGCTCCGCTGCTCCGCCACTCCCAGGCAGCTCAGCCTCCCCGCCGCACACGAGCTACAAGAGACAGGCCGGCCTGCTGGGCCCACTGCCCACCCACCACCCCTCGGGACCCACCCAGCGCTCTGCCCAGAGCCCAACACACACACCTCGCCTGGGCACCGGCCAGGGGCGGGTCCCTGTGTACCACACAGCTGAGGGGCAGAGGGCGGGCACCCCTCCCAGGGAGCCCCGCTGTGTTTCAGGACCGTCCCGGGGGCCCAGACACCGTCGGGCATGACATGGAGGCCCTAGCGCTGTGGGCTCAGGACGGGGTGTCGGGGGGGCAGTGGCGCGCTGGGGACACGGGCCCAGCTAGCCGCTTACCACACCACGCCATCGTCATGCACCACCTCCCCTGGGGCCAGCACAGAGCCGCGGAAGTAGCAGGGACAGGCGTCGGCAGACACGCAGTCGCCCGCGTCATCCAGGAAGGTGCCCTCGGGGCAGACGCAGCCGTCCACGGGCAGGAAGGGGACGCCGCAGGTGACGTCGACCTGGCTCCGAGCGCGGCAGGTGGGCTGGCAGCCGTCCACCGCGTAGCTGTAGTTCTGGGACTGGGGGCAGCTGCTCACGTACTTGGCTGGGGCAGGGGCAGCACTTGGTCAGTGGCCGGAGGGCCCCTCCAGGCTGGGGTTTACACAGCCCAAGATAGTTTCCCCCGGACACCAGGTCCTTGGTTGGCCCAGACAAGGAAGCGAGAAGCTCCTGCTGAGAACGTGGGAGTGGGAGTGTCCGCCCGCCCCCCGGGTTCCCGGCGCCCTCGCCCCACCCCCAGTGCAGCCGGACCGGCCTGGGGGACACTCACTGCACACGCCGTCCCTCCAGCCGCTGAGCAGCACCCCCTTGGCCGCGCAGGCGTGCACGTAGGAGGACAGGGCCGCGCACAGACAGTCCTCGCTCTTCTCGCAGTTACACGTGTCGAACATGCAGTTCTGGGGACGGGGCCACGGGGGGCCGTCAGGGACCCTCCTCTCCCTCTCCCTGTGCGTCCTTCCTAGGACCCCCACCCGGGCTGGGCGCTCCGCCACAAGCAGGGCCCTCAGCACCGCTGGATGGGAGCAGCGAGGGCCTCGTGGAGGGGACCCCAGGAGGGACCCCTAAGGGACCGCGCAAGGCTGGTTGGGGAGGGGGCAGAAAGAAAGCATGAGGCCAGGCTAAGGTCAGGGTCAGGAGGGGCCTCCACGGGACCGGGGGATCTGGCTGCATTCCACAGATGTCACCGCTTCTGGGGTGCACACGTGGGGTGAAGAGGGGAACTCTGCCACCCCCAACATGGGCAGAGGTGGGCCCGCCCTCCACCTGCAGACATGCACTCGCAAGGGTGCACTCGTGGGCACTGTGGGCTTTGAGCTTCGGGGAAAGTGGCCCTCGAGCCAGCAGTGTGGGTTGGGTTGAGTCCCCCTAAAAGGCATGCAGAAGTCCTAACCTCCAGGGCCCAAGAAAATGACCCTACTGGAAACAGGGTCTTTGCAGATGGAATTAAGGTGCGGTCATCAGGACAGGCTCTGAATTTGGACACCGACACAGGGGAGGGGCACGGAGGCAAAGGTTGGGGTGATGTGGCCACAAGCCTGGGCCTGGAGCCCCAGGGAGCCGCAGGAGGAAGGTCTATAGCCTTAGGAGGGAGCGTGGCCCGGCCCACCCTTGCTTTTAGTCTTCTGTCCTCCAGGACTGGGACAGAAACACTTTCTCTAGCTTTTAGCGACACCAAGAACCACACCCACGTGGCAGAGCTGACAAGCTTGCGGGGCCCAGGGACACCGGGCCGACCTGTGCACATGCTGGAGGGGGGAGCCCCGAGAGGAGGCTGGAGGCAGCTCCAGGTGGGGCCGGGTTCTCACCGAGTGGAAGGGCGCGGGGTTGAGGACAGAGTGGCAACGGGAGAAGGCTCCAGCCGGGTCGGTGAGCAGGGAACACCAATGCTGGGCGTAGTTCTCTGGGGCAGGGAAGGCGAGCCGGCTGGCGGCCGTCCCCATGGCTCCTGCCCCGCGCCTCCCACCCCACAGCCTCTGCTCCTGCACCCACCCCCGGGGGAGCAGTGACATGTGGGGCCGACCCACGGTGCCGATGGGCCCCAGGCCCTGCTGCCCACATGCACACATGCCCAGATGTGGGGTCCCCCAGCCCCACCCACCCCAGGGCCAGGTGAGACGGAAGCTCCAGCTCCCAGACCCAGCCTGGGTAAATGGGGGGGGACCCCAGGGGTGGGAGTACCGTTCTCCACGCTGAGGGAGCAGGGGTCCTCGAAGCTGTTCTTGACGTTGGGGCAGGAGGCCTGGGTCTTCCAGGTGTTGGCAAAGGCGGCGGCCGTGCCCTCCACCACGCCGCTGAGGGTCCGGAAGTCGTCGGCCTGGTTCTGGTTGAAGTTTCCGCACAGGCCTGGGGGCCGAGGCCCAGGGAGAGGGCATTAGTGGGGCATCCAGCCGGGCCATTGCGCTGGCCCTGCATTCCCTCCAGAAACCCTCACAAGGAGACCAGCCAGAGAGCCCCGCCCCCGGATCTGGTCCCAGCACCATCAGCAGACACGCCACGGGGGTCAGCCCAAGGGCAGAGCCTGCCCCAGAAAGGACAGCCCAGCTCGCTCCCCACGCCCACCCCAGGTCATTGCGCCAGGGCGCTCCAGGAGCAGCTCCCTCCCATGTCCCTACTTCCTGCCAGGCTCTAGCCCATCCCGCTTGCTGCAGAGCCTAGGGCCCAGCGCCCCCCGAGCCCGCTGGCTGGCCTCACCGCACATCTGTCCGTGGTAGGAGGGGTCCAGCCTGAGGAACACCTGCATGAGCGGCACCAGCTGGACCTGCAGCTGCAGCCCGAAGCCCGTGTGCACCAGGACGAAGAAGGAGGTGGGCCGGAAGACCGTGACGTTGGCTGTGGGGGTGGGGACAGCGTCCGAGTCAGGCTGAGGCCCTTGCCTTGGCGACAGCCCTGGGGCGGGGAGGGTCCTCCAGGGATGGGCTGGGAGGAGACAGGTGTACGGCGGGCCCTGGGAGTGGGCAGTGTTGTGAGTGACCGGTCCTGATCCCCAGGAGGCCAGGCACCGAGTGTGCTCCACACCAGGCCCCCGCGGGTCACATCCCTCCTGCGGGCGGGATATTGAAGAACGGCCCCGGGCCGTGAAGAACAAGCAAGGGAGCCAGCTGGCCGCGTGCAGGCTCTGGGAGCAGGCCGCCCGGCTGCAGCCTGGCCAGCCTTCCTGGGCCACGTACCTGCGGACACGGGCAGCTGGGTGTAGATGGAGTTCACGAACACCCCGCCGTTGGCCTGGATCTGGATGGCCTGCAGGGAGGAAGCAGCCGGGTCAGTGCAGGGAGGAGCCCGCCTGCTTGGGGGTCCAGGGAGCACCCCTGGGGACCAGCCCGGCAGAGGCAGAGCCGGGCAGGGAGCTCTGGCCTCGAAATTCCGGCTCCGTGGGACTCAGGAGCGGGGCTGGGCATGTAAGCAGGGAGCTGGAGTCAGTGTCCTCCGGGCCCATGTGTCCTGCCAGCCTCCCTGGGTCCCTGCGGGAGCCTCACCGTGTCCCCGCCGTTCACGCTGAGCACCACCGATTTGAGGCAGTTCTTGTTGTCCGTCAGGCCACACCTGCGCAGCTCGGCCAGCACGCTGAAGCTGTTCCCTGCACACGTCTGCGGGGCAAAGCCACCAGGGCGCTGCTGCACGCACATGCGTGGGGCCTGTTCCCAGCATTGCCCGTGTGGGTGCAGATGGGTGGTGGCCCACGGTGGCCTGCGGCCCCGGCGGCCACCTCCAGGCAGCTTGTCTCAGGGCCTGGGAGCCCCTGGCCCAGTAAGTGTGAGTCCAGGGGCTTCCCTTGGGGATGGGGCCCGAGGAGGAGATCTGGGGGGCCTCACCCTTCTGATGGCCCTCCTGGGACCCTGCATGGGGGCAGAGGGGGCCCGAGAGTCCCTGAACAGGTCTGCCAACCCCACCGGGGCCGCACCTTGGACAGGACGTAGCTGCAGTCCCCGTGCACGTCGTAGAGCCTCTGGTCGTAGGTGGAGATGTGGGACCCACCCTGGACAGAGCAGGTGCCAGGGCACGGAAGGTCCTGGCACTGCCACAGCCCCCCGGAGCAGGTGCTGGGAAGGGGGGAGGGGGACGTGAGCAGAGGGGATAGAGCCCATCCCATGTGCCCTCACCCCGGCCTGGGCAGATGGGAGAAGCCTACCAGGCGCTGCAGCTGCTGGTGAAGGAGGCTCCCGGGGCGTAGGTGTGGCCCCCGTGTGTGCAGGGGCACTGCTCCAGGGGCAGGCAGCCCTGGTGGGTGACATCATCCAGCACCATGCCTGGAGACAGGGGGGCATCGTAAGTGGGCCGGGTCAGGTGCTGGAACCTCGGTGACCAGGAGCAGCCGGGCGGTGGGGCCAGTCCCGGGGGGCCAGGAGGACCTGCCTGGGGGGCAGAAGCAGCCGTCCACGCAGTGGTCCTCGCAGAGCTGGGAGCGCTGAGGGTTGGAGCAGGTGTCGGCGCAGGGCGAGCCGCACTCCTGGTGCTGCATGCTGGGGGGGCAGGTCTGGGCTGCAGGGGGAGGCAGCAGTCAGGCCCCAGGAAGCCGCCCATGCACGGGGCGGACAGGCTCCTCCAATTTCGGCCGTTCGTGTGCTACAGCCAGGCCTAAGGAGCCCCTCATCTTGGGAGGCCGGGCCCCGCCTGTCCTGGACCCCAGCTCTCCTCTGGGTGAGGCAGCAGGCAGGGGAGCCCAGACCACAGGGTCTCCCAGAGAGCCCCTGTGGGCCCTCCTGGCTTCTGGGGTGAGCTCAGCTGATGGCATCCAGCCTGGGTCCCCCAGGCATATCCCCTTCTGCTCTCCTCCCCACCCTCCCGACCAACTCCCACTGTCCTGGGTCCCTAGCCAGATGCCGGATGTCCTGCCCAGGGGTGTTGTCCCCGTCCCCAGGGACCCCTTGTGAGTGTGGGGGCTGGCCCTGTTGAGAGCCACTCACGACAGAGGTCGGGGCCCCTCCAGTCCTGGGGATGTCCCCCTGCATGGGCGCACTGGCGAGAGTACTCAGCAAAGGTGGCACACGGGCAGGTGGGGCAGCGACACAGGTCCTGGGTGCAGGCGGCCACATACGCAGTGGGGTCCACCAGCTTGTTGCACTCCACAAAGGCTGGGCCGAGCAGGGTGCGGCGGCAGATGCCCTCCTGGGGAGCACAGACGCTCGGCACTGTCCACCCTTGGGCCCTGCAGATATTTCCAGGCCAGGAGACCCCCTTCCTCCCCTGAAGTTTCTTTTTTCCCTTCATCCGTCTGTCTGTCTATCCATCTACCCACACATTCACCCATCGTCTGTCCTTCCGTGCTCCTGTGCATCTGTCCGCCCAGCCGGCTGGCAGCCCTCCAACCTCCTCCCGACCATGCGGACTTGCCCCCACCGGGTGCAGAGCTCTGCTTGGCTCTGGGGACTGAGCCATGACTGTGGACCCAGCCCCCACCAGGTCTCCAGGACACACCTGCTCATGGTGTGAACACCCAGGAGGCCAGTCAGAGAAGGGGGAGGCCCTCAGGCAGCCCCAACAGAGCCAAAGCCAGCCCACCAGGGAACCCTTCCTCCTTCCCCAGCAGCCCCCTGCCCTCTGCCAGCTGGGGGTGGACTGAGCCTCCACATCCTGACTTAAAGCTCACAGATAGACCCGAAAAGTGGGGCTTCCCTGCTCCCCTCCCCAGGCAGGACTGTGTATGTGCCGACATGTATTTGCACATGCAGAAGGGCACACACACGTGCGTTGCCCACACTCAGAACGCGTGCGGTCAATGGAGGTGAGTCGGTGAGAGGGTGTCTCCAGGCTGGAGGCCATGTCCTCGGCCTCCTGGGGCTAGGAGACCCTCTCTCACCTGGACACCCCAGGCTCCAGCCCAGGAAGCCTGAGCCTGCACCTCTGGAGGTTCCCATGCCCTTGGGGACGCAGGGGCCATGGGCTCACCACGTCTGTGCAGTTGCTGGCCGGGGAAGATGGGGGGTCCTGGCACTGCTCTGTGGGCCCATCCAGCTTCTGTAGGTTCCCGAACTGCAGAGGGGTCAGCCTAGCGTCTGTGGACAGAAGGTGCTCAGTGTGGGGCGTGCTGAGGGCCCCTGGGGGCCATGCGGGCAGTGGCTGCCAGGGGACCCCCTGCCCGTGCCTGGGGTGCCGGGAACTTCTCTCTGGGGCACCACTGGCTTGAGTACTGCCCAGTGTCTCGGTGAGGCCACCCAGGCTGCCCCCTCCAGGCCTCCTCAGGACCATCCAGTCCCCCGAGGGACCCACAGGCTTGGCTTCCTGCCATTCCCTGACCCCACTCTGAGCCCAGGGGGCACTCACTATGGGAGTAGAACTCATTGACAGCCGGGAGCCCGTTGAAGTCCCCGCACAGGCCACATGTCTGGTTGGCGTACTTGGGGTCCAGCTCCAGCTGGGGACAGAGGAGGGCCGGTCCAGCCTCAGCCGGCCCGGCCGAGCCCTCACCTCCTGCTGCCCCTGCCCCCAGGGCTGGGAGGCTCGCCCCGACCTGGCCAGGAAGGGAGTGGGGGCAGGGCGTCCTTACCAGGGCACTGTCCTCCCTGTTCCACATGAAGGTCAGCAGCAGCCGGACAGTGACCTTGACGTAGGTGCGGCTCTGCTCCACCAGCAGGCCTGCACGGCTGTAGGGCAGCTCCTCTCTGGGGTGGAAAGTTCTGGTTGTCCCGCAGCGGGTGTCCAGCAGGGTCCGGGGCCCTCCCCGCACATCCCAAGCCCGCCCCAGAGTCCCGGCTCCGCCGCAGCGCGCCCCAGGCTCACCGCCGCCCGTTGATGAGGACGGAGCCGTTGGAGGCCTCCAGCACCAGCCCCTGGGTCTTGAGGACCACGTGGGTGACAGTGGGCCTGGAGCCGGCCCAGCCGCGGCGCAGCTGCACGTTGAAGTCCTCGTACGCGGCGCCGCAGTGCGCAGACAGGACGTAGTTGCACAGGCCGGGGAAGCGGAAGACGTCGCCGTCGAAGGTCTTGTAGTGGAAGTCGCCCCAGGTGCTGCAGACGCGCCCGTTGTGCGCGGGGCTCTGGGCTGCGGGGAGAGCGTGTGGGGCCCCAGCAGACGCCACCAGCCCTGCCAGCCACCTGCGGGTGGCCGTCCCCGGGTCTGGAGAGGTGGGGAGCCAGGAGGGCAGCCGCTCGCCCGCCTCACCGCCCTGAGCGCCCTTCCCCCTGGACCCAGCATCTGGGGTCAGTGCCCAGGAGAGCCGCGGGGAGGGCTCCCAGCTGGGACCGGGGCCATTCAGCTGCCCGCACTGCTCCCCCCCAGATCTGTGAGTGCCCCCGCCCCCCACCAGCACTGGGCAGCGTCCACTCACAGCTCATGGTGGGCAAGGCAGTGATGGGCGGGATGACGGTCATGCTCCAAGCTGGAGAGGGAGGCCAGGCCACACTAGAAACATGGCCAGGCCGGAGACCCCCGCCCCCCACGCTTCTCGCTGGCCACCCTGACCCAGCCCATCGAGCCCCAGGACTGGGGCTGCCCCTCCCGGACCGCTCCCCACACCGGCCCAAGACACACTATTGCCCCAAGTGTGTGTGTGTGTGTGTGAACACGCATGCACAAGGTGTGAGCACATGCATGGGCATGTGTGTGAGCATGTGTGAGCATTTCGGGCTCTCTGCTCTGTGCCTTAGCTTTCCAGGGCCCGTGCCCCCTGCCGTCCCTTCTTGTGGGCAGGTGGGCTCCAGAAGGGTTTCTGTGACATGCGGCTGATGTGGAAAGGGGTCTGTCCCCATTCCCCATCCAGGTTGCCGGGCCACTTGGAGCCCAGCCCCTTCTGCCTCCAGAGGGCCCCCCCCACCCCCGCCATCCAAGCCTGGGCCGCATACCGATGTCCACCCTCTGGCTGTGCTCTGAGGCCTGTCTGCTTGGCTGGCTGGGCTCCACGCTGCTCTGGGTCTCTGCGGGGAAAGGCGATGGGGGTCCCTGAGCCGCTGGACATTCCCTGTCCTTCCTGGGCAGGCCCCATGGACATGCGACGGGGTGGAAAGCGGGGCTCCGCCGGGGTGGGAGGCCTCCCCGGGAGCCTTGTGCTGACTCCACACTCCCCCTCCACAAACGCAGGGTGGAGCCTCGTCCCACCCAGACACGGCTGTTGGGGCTGCTGCCTCCAGGCAAGAGAACGGAATCAGGAAAAGGCGTTGGTCCCACTGACCCTGGCCACCCCAGAAGAGGGTTCGGCCCCATCCCATGCGTTCCTTGGAGGAGGACAAAGACCGGCTTTGTTGGGGAGAAGGACACACGCAGTTGGGGAGGCTTCTAGGCGTGACTTAGCAGAAACCCAAGACCAGAGCCAGATTCCAGTTAGAACATTATGGTAGCGGGAGGGCCCGGGGCCCAGGTGCCAGGGTGGCTGTCCCCAGGAGCCTGTGTGCCCACCACCTCCAGACAGGGCCTCCTCCACCAGCCTGACTGCCCTGGTGGCCAGGCCCCCAGGCCCCCTCGCTGCCGTGGCGGACCGCGGCGAGCCCTCCCAGACGCCCCTGCTGAGCTCGGGCTGCGGCCCCCCCTTCACATGGCCCTGACCTCCTCCCTTGGTCTGCTGGGAGTCTCCACGCTCAGCCCGAGACGGAACTTCCTGGGGAGTGGGAGGTGGGGCCCTGATGTCCCCATATCCCCGGTGCGACCTGCTCGGCGAGGGGCCCGGGGAGGCCATGGGGACGGCCTCTGCTTCCTATTTGACTCTCCCAGCAGGGACCTCGGACACAGAAGCCACAGGGCCTGGCCTGGCAGTGAACTTGCCTTTCAAGGGCCCCAGCTGACTGCGTTTCCTATAGGCACAGACGTTATCCCTTTCCACCCTGGACCCCAGACCACCAGCTCCTCCCACGTGAGCCTGGCCGGGGCCAGCCACAGGCCGCACCCCACGGTCAAAAGCCAGAGAGAGTCACAGGGGTGCTTGGCCTGCATGTCGCCTCCCTATCCAGGCCCGGTTTCCCCGAGACTTGACTCAACTCGGGGCCCTCCTCAGGCAGCCACTTACCCAGCGACACACCCCGACGTGGGGCCCTCCTCTCAGACGGCCTTAGCCCACCCCAGCGGGGTTCGCCCCCCCAGAGACAAGCGGGCAGGGGTGAGGTGGCTCGCTGGAGAAGCCACTCTTCAGGCACATGCTGCGAGGCCAGCACGGCCCAGAGGATCCTGGAGGAGCCCGGCCGTGTGGGGGCCGCGCGAACCAGCAGGTGGGCACCTGAACAGCCCAGTGGGCCGGGGGCCCGGCACCCCACTGGGACTCACTCTGGGGAACCCCCCACCCCCCAGCCCTGCTCCACGTCCAGGAAACGACTGATGGAGGGGGCTGTGGGTCAGTGTCCATCTGCCTGGACCCCGCGAGCCCGGGCGACGCTCCGTGGGGAGACCTCGCGGGAGCGGAGTTCAGGGCTGAGACTGGGTGGGGGGACCCGCAGTGGCCAGGGCTCCAGGCCAGCCCTGCTGGGTGTCACCCAGGCAGCCCCTGAGGCCGTGTCTTTCATGTTGACAGGAAGTATTAGGGCCAGTGGTGCTTCCCCTAGATGCTGAGTACCACGGGGCGGCCGGGGAGCCCCTGGGAGCCGGGGCGGGCGGGCTCGATGGGGCTCCCCTGTCAGCTGTTCCAACCCTAATCTGAGCAGGAATTTTGGATCCGCCCTGGGGAGCTCCAAGGACCAGAGAAACACCCAGCCTCGGCCTCCTCTCCCACCCCCACCCCAACACCCTCTCGGCGGTTCTCCCTGGGGGACCCAGCTTCTCCTGGCCAGAGGCTGAGAGCCTGGGGGCCCCACTGGGGACACACAGGGCGGGCTCTTGCCTGCCCACTCTCAGGAGGAGGACCCCCGGCGAGTGGCCTGCGGGGCCCCCTTGCTGCAGAGAAAGAGCTGGGTCCTCATCCTCACCTGTCTCCTGCACCAAAAGCAGGGCCGCGAGGACCCAGGCCAGCACCAGGCGCCCGTTTGGGGCACCCATCCTGGGGGCTGGCACGGCGGCGGGCTGGTGGCCGGGAGGGAGTGGGCCCCAGTGCTCGCTCCCTGGGGGCCCTGGGGCTTATATAGCAAAAAGCCTTGGCCCAGTTCCCGGCTCCTGGGCCACACAGGGCTCCGTCCTTTCCCCCAAGGCGACCACGTGTATTTGCTCTTGGGGAGGGGCTGAGGCAGGAAAGACGCCTAGAGGAGGAAGGATTTGCGGCTCTGGGCCCCAGATTCACAGGACCCTTGCCCCCACTCTCCCCCGCCCCTCCACAGCGTCTGAGAATCAGAGGGAGAGGGGTGACCGCCTGGTGCCAACAGCCCATCCTGGGGGGGCAAGGCCCCTGCACGCAGCCGCCCAAGCCGCCCTGGTCGTGTCTCGCTCACTCACTAGGGAGGTGGTCAGCACGACCCCACACTGAGCCCGCACATCAAGCCCCTCCCCAGAACCTGGCCAAGGCCTCAGCCATAGGTTAGCCTTGGGCGCTGGCCACAGGTGTTCACCCCGGGTCCCTGGGGTTTCTGCTCAGCTAGAGGGTGGTCAGCCATGTGTGCAGGGTGGGGTACCTGGGCTGCATGGCTTGTGGGGCTCCTGGGAGGGGGCTCCATGCCCAGAGACACTAACCATGCCGACCAGTGCCCCTGAAGATCGCGGGGCTCCTCTCTGTCACCAAGTTCAGATTTAAGGGGAAACTGAGGCCCTGGGAGTAGACACCCAGGCTGGCCTTTGTCCCACACCTGCCCCAGCCCAGCGTGGCCATCCCCTCGCTTCTGAGGCCGGCTAGGTGGCCCAAGGCCGGGTCGCGCAGAGGGAGCCGCTGTCCCTCTGGGTCGATGAGTCACCACGGTCCTGGGTGGACGGCAGGCCATACAGGGGCTGATGTCGCCACAGTGATGGGCTCCTGGGGCCCCCAGCAGGGCTGACGAGGTCACCTCAGTCTGAGGGTGAGTCTCTCAACCCCAGTGCCTCCCTGAGTGGGAGCCACGACATCCCAGCTCCCTGGCTGGCCTGGCCCGGCAGGGCCACATGGTAACCTCCCAGTGTCTGGCTCAGCCTCACCCGCCGTCCCCCTCTGACCCACACTGCAGGCGTCTCATTCTCTGGCTCCAGCAACAACGCTGGGTACCCTCACCGCATGCCTGAGTGTGTCTGAGAGCAGCCCATGGGCGGACCTGGCTGGGAGGTGCAGGAAGCCCCCATAGCTTCTCTACGGTGCGCACAGCCGGGCACCCCTGCATTTGCTTTCCTGGGATTCGTTCACATCAGTGGAATCACTGGGGCCGCGCACAAACCTTCTTCAAAGCTTTTACGCCTCCCGCCTGGCAGTCACCCCTCTGCTTGGCCAGCGTCTGGGCCACTGCCGTATGTCTGGGGGTCCAGGATCTGCTGGCGGCTGGCCTCTTCAGTGCATCCCCCGGGAGCCAGCCCCGCTTTCTGGCCTCGGAGCTCCCACCGACGGGCCTGGCGCACTGCCCGCTCACGTCCGCAGATCTCCAGGCCTCCCTCAGGCCAAGCCCTCCGGCCCCCGCAGCTTCCCTGGGCTTCCCTGGGAGCTCCGGCTCTCGGTCCGTGCCCCACCCCGCACCCGGCCACGCCCAGGCCCCTGCCGTGCTGCCCTGGCCCCCAGACTCAGCAAGCACCCCGCAGCCTTCAGGGCCCGCCAGCCCCCCGCCCCTGCCTGTGTGAGCCTCGGACTCGGGACCTGAACGTGAGCTGTTCGGGGCTTCGGGTTTGCGGTCTCTCCCTCCCCACCCCACCCCGGAAGGAGAGCTTCCCGCGGCAGGGTCCTTGCCCGCTGCCCACTGCGGCACACAGTAGGCGCTCCGGGCCGCCCGGCGCCGCCCCACCCCGTGCGCGCACTCCGGGCCGAGGCCGGTGGGGGCCGCCGGCACAGCTCTTGAGACATCCCGGATGCGGCCCCGGCCCTGTTTGCTCAGCGAGTTTACCCCTTCACACTTGAGGGAGCCGAGGACAGAGATAAAGGGAGGGAAGGGGAACGGGCTGCCTGGAAGCGGCCGCCTCCTGGAGCTCGGGAAGGCTCTGCCAGGGACCGTGCCAGGAAGCCTGTGCGCCCTGGGTCCGCCCCTGTCCTCGCTCAGCCCACAGACCGGGCCGCACAGAGCCCAGAGGAGCACTGCCCCTCCCCTCAAGGGTTTTGGAGGCGCTGAGCTCACTCCTCTCTGCATCCTGGCAGCAAGGACGAGGCACCAAGACCCTGGCCCTTACTGGGAGTGGCTGGGCGAGCCTGCTTCACCTCGGGCACCGTGGAGGGTGCGGAAGGACTGGGGCGCGGCCCTGGGGGCACAGGCTTGGCTGGCTCGGAGCCCGCCCTGGACCGCCCTGGGATGGGGCCTTTCACACCTGCCGCCTCCTGTCTCCCCGGGACGGCGGTGTGGCCACAACCATGGGGACCCTGGCAGCCCTGGTCTACACCCCAGGGGCTTGTGCTCCCCAGAGCTAAGGGCCCAGTGGTGTGACTACTGGACTAGCCTGACCATCCGGGCTGGTGACCCCAGTGGGGAGGGTGGCCCAGGCAGGGAAGGACCCCAGGTGACATGTGTGTAACAGGCCCCTCCCTCCTGGGCTTTGGGATGGCGAGGTCTCAGTCCTCCCCCCAGCATGCTCAGGGTGTTTCCAGCGAGACTCGGGGGACCAGCCTGATCCAGGAGAAACAGGTGGCGAGGGCATCATGGCCCCGGGGGCCCCCAGCTTGTCCTTTGACCCACGTCCCTGAGCACCTCTGTCCCGTGCGGGGCACTTGGGCTGTGGAGAGGAGCCCTTGACCTCCCACTGGAGGGGACAAGTCACCCTGGGGTGGGGTGAGGCTATGGAGGGGGACTGGACCCTGGAGCCACCCCCACTGTGAGACGGGCCATTCCTCCAGGTGGGCTGCAGGCATGCGGAGTGCCTCCCACAGGACACCCCTGCCCCGGGTGGGGACCACGAGCCCCCCAACCTCTTCTCCTTTCCCTGCTCTCACCCAGGTCCCTTTCCTCCCCCTCGTCCTCTGTCCCTGCTTCCTTCCATCCTTCCTTCCTTCTAGAAAATTCTGAGCCCCAGGGTGGGACAGCCCCGGGCCCTGGATGCAACTTGGACAAGGAAAACAAAGGTCCTGCCCCATGGAGCTCAGGATACACGGGGCCATTTGCAGCCACGAGAGGAGCTTTGGAGGGACCAAGAGGGTGACGGTTCTGGGCGGCGGGAGTGGGGGACCAACACTCACTGCCATCTGCCATCTGTCCAGATCACCTTTACTCTTTCCAGAAAGACTCTGTCCCCTAGAAACTCCTCGGGCCCTGATGCCCGCCCACCCCTCTCTGTGTCCGGATCCGGTGGCCCTGGGGACCATAAGAGTGAGATCACACAGTGCCTACCCCTTGGGTCTGGCTCACCCGCTCAGCACCGTGTCCACGAGGCGTGGCGGCAGGGGTCAGAAGGCTCAGGAGGACGGCACTGTGCGAACACACCAGATCCCGTTTCCCGTATCATCTGCTGATGGACTCCTTCCAGCTGTTGGCTGCTGTGAGCACAGGAACATGACCGTGCAAGGATCTGCCTAGGTCTCTGCTTACAGTGTCGTTGGCGACAGACCCCGGAGTGCACTCGCTGAATCGTGTCCTAATTCCGTGCTTCACTTTCTAAGGGATGTGGCCAAAGCAGTTTCCACAACACGGACAGCATTTTGTGTTCCCACCAGTAGTGAACAAAGGGCGGGCTGGGGTGAGGACGGCTCTCTCCTCGGTGCAGACTGCTGACCTACAGCAAAGCTGACATGGGGCCAGGGGCTCTGCAGGGTCCCCTTCCCGATGGCCCTGACCCCGTCCATGCAGACGCCACCTTCATGGCCTGGTCACCCCCCAGAGCCCCCACCTGCCTACACCATCGCTGCGGGAGAGGACTTCAACGTGTGGATTTTGGGATATCATATTCAGACCACAGGAAGCTTGAACGGTTTCTTCATGAAGTTTCTAGAGTTTTCTACACGTAAGACCATGTTGTCTGTGCCTCTTTCCAGTCCAGGCCCTGGTACCTTGTGTTTCGTTTTGCTGCCGGATGGCTGCGGCCCGCGTTTCCAGGGTGCGGAATGGCAGTGCTGGGCGTGGGCGTCTCGTTCTCGTCGGAGCGGGAACGCTGTCCTCTGTCACCGCCGGGAGCGACATTGGGGGTGGGCTTG
Source organism: Mellivora capensis (assembly GCA_004024625.1). NCBI lineage: Eukaryota > Metazoa > Chordata > Mammalia > Carnivora > Mustelidae > Mellivora > Mellivora capensis. Next base: position 18,506 of record PISX010019377.1, on the reverse strand, counting down.
TCATACTCCCCTTTACGATGACGGTTTCCCTCTTGTTCTGGTTTGTTGAGTGTTTTTATCATGAAAGGGCAAGGATTTCCGGAAAATTCCATTTCTGCGTCCACTGAGATGGTCAGGTGCCCCCTGTTCCGTGAATGGGGGGGCCGCTCCTGCGCTCCGGGGCTGTGCCCACCGGGTCGCACTTCTGAACTGGTTTGCTGGAACTATGGTGAGCACTTGCACACCCGTGTTCATGGCGGGCACGGGTCTGTGTGTGGCTCCGGTGTCGGGGACACGCTGGCCTCACAGAGCCAGGTGGGAGTGGGGTCTGTCCTCCGCGATGTTCGGAGGAGTTTGGGAAGAAGCAGCTCAGTCCCGTGAGCAGGTTTTGTTTCTAGGAGTTTGTCTGTTTCTTCCAGTTATCAAGCCTGGTAAGATGGCCTGCAGGACCCCTTAACACCACGCACTGCTGTCCCACCAGGAGCAGCATCGCTTCTGCTTTGGACCGCCGCACTGTTCGTCCGTGGATGCCTCTCGCTGGTGCTGTCTCCGGGGCGACAGCTGTGGGGTGTGCTGGTTCTCTGCGGCTTCCTGCGTCTGCTGCCTTTTCCCTGCTCGGACCGTCGCCAGCGCCTTCCTGCCCCAAGTGCAGGGCTCAGTTCCTGCGCCCATTGCTGCTGCCTTGGGGGCTATGGTGTGGCTGTCCCTGGAGACCCTTCCTCGTGTAGGTGCTCCCAGCTGTGCCGCGGCCCCTCACCACCCGCCCCGCTGAGCCTCCTAGGTCTGGGCATGTGGGGTTCCACTGTTTTCACTGACTTTAAGCATTCCTAAATCTCTTCTTCCCCCCATTGTTGGTTCAGACTGTGCTGTTCGGGGCGCCTGGGGGCTCAGTGGGTTTAGCAACTGCCTTCGGCTCAGGGCATGATCCTGGAGTCCCGGGATCGAGTCCTGCACTGGGGGACTCTGCTGGGGAGTCTGCCTCTCCCTCTGGCCTTCTCCCCTCTCATGCTCTCTCTCACTATCTCTATCTCAAATAAATAAATAAAATCTTTAAAAAAAAAAAAAAAGACTGTGTTGTTCCGGGGCACCTGGGGCACTCAGCGGGTGAAGCGTCTCCCTTAGGCTCGGGTCATGATCCCAGGGTCCTGGGGTTGTGCCCGTGTTAGGGGTCCCTGCTGGGGGGGGGTCTGCTTCTCCCTCTCCCTCTGCATGCTCTCTCTCTAGCTCTCACTCTCCCTCAAATAAAATCTTTTTTAAAAATACTGTATGGTTTAATTTTCACATATCTGTGAATTTCACACTCTTTCTTCTTTTTTTTAAAATATGTATTTATTTTAGAGAGTGAGACCGGGAGCAAGGGGAGGCGCAGAGGGAGAAAGAGAATCTCAGAGGTTCCCCGCTGAGCGTGGAGCCAGGACCCGGAGATCGTGCCTCGGCCGGAACCGACAGCCGGATGCGCAGCCACTGCGCCCCCCGGCGCCCCCACACTCTCCCTCCTGCGACTGACCTGCCGCTGTATCATGATTTTAGTATTTGTGAGTGTATTCAAACCTGTTTCGGGGCCGAACACATAGTTCCTCGGAGAACGTCGCACGCGCGCTTCAGGAGCTCGAGTCGCTGAGGGTGCCCCGGGCCCGCAGGCGGGACGGGCGGACGCTTGTGCGCGCCCTCTGTTTCCTCGTGAGCCTTCGGCCGGCTCGTCCCGCCCATCACTGGGCACGTGGGACGGCAGCCTGTCCCCTCCGCTGTCCTGGGCGCATCCTGGCTGTGTCCGTGCGGCTGGGGCGTGTGGGGACCTGAGTCTTTGTCGGGACATGGCCCCCTCCTCTGTCTCTCCTAACCGCCTGGCGCTGGAGGTCCACCTCGTATGGCAGACGCGGCCGCCTCGCCTCTCCTGGTCACTGTTTGCGGGGGACGCCTCTTCCTAAGCGCTCGGCCTGAGCAGCCCTAGTTCCAGCGTGGGCGTCTTGCAGACGGCGTAGGCTCCGAGGGTGTTTCTTGAATCAGTCCTGACCATCTCTGACTGACACGGACGGACCCGCCCTGCCGCGTGACCCTCTCCGTCTCCCGCGCGTCTTCTGGCTCTTGTTCTCCGTTCCCTCCATCACTGCCGTCCTTCGTGCTTTTTCGTTTCTGTAGTGACGAATTTTTATTCCCTCCTCATTCCGGTTCGTGGCTGTGGGGCAGACCTCTCCGTGTGCTGGCTGTGGGGTCACCGAACACCCCAGACGTCCACCGTCTGCTCGGACTCAGGTCGGCTGACTCCCGCTGTCCACGCCCCCATGTGCCCTCGTGTTGTGACACATCGCACTTGCGGGGGTGGGGAGGGCCCAGCAGCACAGATGTGCGGTTGTCTGGGGGCGTCTGTGTTTTAAGTCACGGTAACATTGACTTCTGTGTTCGCCCACGTGCTCAGCGTTACCGCGGACCTTCCCGTCCACGCACGGCATTGGCTGACAGTCTGGTGTCCTTCCTTTCAGCCCGAGGGGCTCCTCTCAGGCCCTTGCAGGGGACGGCTTGTCATCAACCACTCCCCCAGCTTCTGGTTATGGGGAAATGGCTGAACCGCCCCGTCGTTTGTGAAGGAGAGCCCTGCCAGGTGGCGAATCCGTGGCCGACGTGGCTTCTTTCAGGACGTCAAACTCGATCGTCCACGGCCATCTGTCTTCGGAGATCTCTGCCCCCAAGTCAGCGGACAGTGTCACTGGGGAGAACTTGCAGGTGACCAGCCGCCCGTCTTGAGGCGCCTTCAGGACCCGGGACCCGGGGCGTCTGCCGCGGCCTGACTACGACGTGCCGGTGTCGATGTCTCTGTGCTTGGCATCCTGGGAGTTTCCTGGGCTTCTTGAAGTTTCTGCTTTAGTTTCTCCAAACGCCTCTGCCCCTTTCTCGTCTCTTCTGGGGCCGCATCATGCGTGTGTCGGCCCCGTCAGTGGCGTCCCGCCTGCTCCCTTCCCTCATTCCTTTCTTCGAGCAAAGTCCCCACTTCGGTTGTGGCAGGTCCCAGCTCTAGAATTCCCGTTTGGTTTTCCTCGTGCTCGCTTCCGTCTGTTTGCTGACATTCCCGTCCTGTGCGTGCGTCGATGTCCTCATTGCCTTCGGTGCCGTCCGGGCTTTGCTCTGGCCCTCGGGATGCTCCCGACCCAGGGGCTGCCACGTCCTCATCGACCAACTCTGGCACCTCGACCTCCTCAGGGGTGACACCTGTCAGCTTATTTCGTTCCTTTTAATAAGCGTGTTTCTTGTTTCTTTGTGAGACTTGTGGTTTTTGTTGAAAACTGGGGATTTGGCTGTTATAAATGGTAGCTCTGGACGTTAGATTCTCCCCCTTCTCTGGTGTTTATTGGTTTTTTCTTTTCTTTTCCTCCTTCCTTTCATTTCAAAGACTGAAGTGTCCCTTTGTTTTTAGACTTTCCCAGATGATGTGGACGACTCTCCCTTGCCTGACGTGATCACTGAAGTCTCTGTTCCTTTAGCTCATGTCCGGCTGATGCTGGGCAGAGTGTCCTCGACTCTCAGGAGCTCCCCAGTCTTGCAGTCTGGCCAGGAGGAGACCGCTGGGACAGTCCTTCAGCACTTGGGCAGGCTCACTCTGAGCCTGGGGCCTTGCCTGAGCTCAGTCGTGGCTTTCCAAATCCCCGAGTGCACACACCTGCTTTCAGATGTCATAATTCCTCAGACCACCGTAGGGGGACAACTGTGTGTCCCCGCCTGTGACTGCTTTTGCTCCAGGAGTGTGTGGGTCTGAAGCCCCCAGCAGCTTGTGTGAGCAGTGCCTGCTGAGTGCCAAGGTAAGCCGAACCCAGGGGAACTCCTTATGTCAGCCTCTGGGGACCCACCAGGCAGCTTAGAGCAGACGAGCAGCGCGGTCTGCAGACCGGACTGTCTCTGCTCCTTCTGGTTGTGGGAGAGGAAGGGGACAGGGCTGCCAAGGACACAGCCACCACTGCCCTGGGCTTGGGGGTGGGAGCAAGGACGAGAACAGATTGCTGCGGGAATTTCCAGCCATTCTGAAGACGGCCTTTCCTTGTGTGGACATTAGCTTGGTTTCTGTAAACCTCTGACGGGGATAGAGCTCCTGCAAGTTGGCTCAGACCACTTGTCCTTGTTTTTTTCAGTTTCTGTGGGGAACAAACACTCAGAGCTTCCCACTCCACTAATTTCCTGATTGGTTTATATTTTTAAAAAGATTTGTACTGAAAATAGAAGTTCATTAGCCTGTTCTGCTCTCAATGAATAAGTGAAAAATAAATAAATGGGCAAGAAGCGCGAGCTCTTCCTGCAGAAGAGTGGAAGGGGCTCGCAAGGCCCGGGTCACTGTGACAGCCTGAGGGTGAGGCCTTGCAGGGTCCCCAGATGGTTCCCACAGTCCCTGCTTGGCTCCGAGCAGAGACGGCTGGTTCCCAATGGGGAGACCTGGCCAACACACCCAGAGCGACGCGGGTGGACACCTGTCCCAGCAGTGGGTCCAGCCGACGTCGGGAGCCTACAGGTGGATGCACAGAGAGACACAAGCGTGACTTGTGGCATTTTTCCAGCCTAAGGTGAGTTGCTGCACAGACCCAGACTTGGAGTGCTGTGCCACCTGACCAGCCTGCACCCCTTGAAAAGGTCAAGGGACACAGCGAAAGGTTGAGGGCAGATCCCAGACTAAAGGAGAAGGGGGATGGCGCTCATGGGGCCTGGGGTCCTGGAGCCCCTCCCGGGCTGGGGAATGTGCGGCTCTGACTGTCACCATCGGGTCAGGACGACTGAGGACCGTGGTTTACAGGATGCTGTGTGTCGCGGCCGACTCCGCTGAGCGTGACCCCTGCCCTGTTTCTAGGGGACACACACCCACCTTCGTTGGGGTGAGGGGCCTCTTAAACCCACATGGATACAGAGGGCGGGCAGGTGTGCCCACACACGTGAGAGCAAGCAGCAGGGCCAAGGGAGCAAGGAGCCAACACCCGTCGGGATAAAGGGCAGATAGGAGCTCTTCATACCATCTCTGCGATTTACCCATAAACTTGAAACCATATCAAAATAAAAGGCTCTCTGGAAAGCTCCATTCTGGCTGCCATCTGGGGAATGGACTTGAGGGAGGCCAGCGCACATGGAGCAGCAGCGGGGAGAAGACAAGCCCTGGAGTGGAGGAGGAAATGGGGGAGGGGAGCCAGTCCATCTCTGGGGCAGAGCCAGCCCACGGAGGCAGCAGGTGGGCACACTGGGGGGTCCTGGGTGTCTAGGGCCCCACCCTGTGGCAGGTCCTACAGCAAGTGCACCAGGGCCACCACCTCCCTGTCTCCCCGCTCCCCGCTCCTTCCCCCCAGCCCTGGTGAAGCCCTGGGAGAAGTAGCACCCCCATGCAGGGTCTTGGGAAGTCTCAGAGCCCGGTCAGGGGGGCAGGCATGGCCCAGCATGGGCAGGGCCGGTGTGGACAGAGAAGTTCAGAGGCAAACCACTGAGCCTGGTTTGCGGAGGATTACCACAGCAGAGAGAGAGCAGCATCCTGGCGGAAGGCAGAGATTACCAAGTGTCAGTCGGCAAACAGACCCTCCCTTCCCACCAGGAACCCCAGTGTTGACTCAGCGCCCACAAGATTGGCCGAGAGGCCCAGTTCCCCCACTACGTGCGGAGAGAGACGTCAGTCCTGGTGGCTGGGGCCCCGGGACATCCACACCCAGGCCCGCCTGCCGACTGCCCCCTCTGGCGCACCCCACCAGCCCCAGGGCCCCAGTAGTGACCAGTGACCTGGAGAAGGGACTGAGGGACACACCCACGTCCTGCATGCCAGCCTTGTCCTGGCTCAGGCCCCACAGCTGGGGAGGCCACACAGCACAGCACCGTCCCTCCATGGGGCTCATTCCTCTCAGTGGACGCAGGGCCCTCCATGCTCTCCGGCTGCCCTGACTTCGCCCTCTTGCATTTTCTCCGGGAGGCTGTCAGGGGTTCCCCCGTGCCTGGATGTTTCCTCACTTGTGTCCTGTCAGGGCCCTGCCACGTCCCAAAGTCAGGGATGTGGCCAACGCGCTCGGTAAGTAGGTGTGGCACGCATGCCGCTGACACGCCAGGGGTGGGAGTGCCCACGCCGCCCCTGGGAGGATGCGAGGGGACATGAGATTACACCCCGGGCCTGGGTCATGGCCACAGGCTGGAGCTGGAGCTGCCCCAGGTCAGCGGTCAGTGACCTTAACTCAGAACGGCTAACCCAGCTCAGGGGGTGGTGGGTAGCGCCCAGCATGGTCTGGGCGGTCAGGAAGGGCCCCTGGAGGCTCACAGGGCGAGCCGAACTTGTGTGTATGGGGGTGGTGAGGGTCAGAGCCAGGCCCCTGTGCCCAGAAACAGCGTCTCTGCAGGAGGCGCTCTGCTTCTCCTGGGGCTCTGGTGCCCTCACCTGTGCCCATGTCACATATCCGGCCGGAGAGGGACGCCCACACACACATGCCCACAGATGAGTGGCTCGGCGTCTCCGATGCCCAGAGCTAGAGGTTTGGACACTGCCCGGGGACAGCAGTCTGCAGTGACCATGGACGGGGAGACAGAGTCCCTATGGGAGCTCAGCCGGCTTCCTGAGCAAGTTTCCCCTACAACGGATGAGGTCCAGGGCGTCCGACCGGGCTCCAGGGCAGGTCCTGACCCACTGGTGGGTGCGCCCCCCCCCCCGCCACCGGGGCTGCTCTCCACAGGCCTCAGCTTCTTGGTGGTTTCCACAAAGCACTGACTGGCCCTCTTGCGGACCCGTGGAAGCTTGGGAGCCATCGGCTGAGGACAGAGCAAGGCCGCGCGGGACAGCAGGACACTGGTCTGGGGCTCTTTCGGGAGGCGCCCCCCAAGCCCCCCACCAAGGAGCCTCAGGCCCCGGCTTCTTGCGCAGACCAGGTTAGGCAGCCTCCTGGGCCCGTGCCAATGGCTGTGGGGGTGCTGGGAGGACCCCTCCCCTGGGGACAGGCTGCTCCAGGGCTCCTGGCTCTGTGCTCAGCTAGGGTGCTCCTGGGACTGCTTCTCCTGGGAGCAGGAAGGGCTGAGACCAAGGCAGGCAGGGAGTTTCTGCGTCCCCCTGCTCAGACGGAGCCCCTCAAGTGGGCTGCATGTGCCGACAGGCCGGTTCCCCCCTCCTCCCACACCAAGGGCACCGATCAGCTCTGCCATTGCCCGGGGGCTGGGCGGCAGTGCTCACAGGAGGACCAAGTGGCCCTGAGCTTGGCGGGGGCACCTATGGAGTGGGACGTGGGGCACGTGTCCCCGAGCCCTGCCGGGGGCTGCCCAAGCTGTTTCCCTGCCGGAGGGGTGGGTCTTCCCCTGGCTGCATTGGCTCCAGCCTGTCCTGGAAACCCTTCCAGGAGCCCCTGCCAGCCCCACCAGGCAGCCCCTGCTCTGCCCCTGAGACCCTGGGGCAGGCACTGGGCAGGTCGGCGTCCCGGGCCCAAAACAGGGCTTGTGGGAACCCCAAGTCATCAATGTGTTTTCCCAAGATGTTGGGCACATCTGGTGTGTACACTCTCGCCCAAGAGAACTCTCCCCACATCCACGTCTTCCCCTCCAGGGTCCTCAGTCTGGAAGTACAGTCAGGAGGCCCACCCTCTCCTCCCCTCCCCTCCCCGCTATCCCCTCCAGCGTGGTCCTGGCGGCGTGACCATGTGGAGCTCCTGCCTCCCAGCACCTCCTTCCCACTGTCTGTGGGCCGGCCTCTCACCTTTACCCCTGACCCCTCCTCACTCCCAAATGCCCTGAGCCCAGCCTCCCAGCTGGTCTCCCGCTCCCTCCATCACCACCTCTGTCCATCCCCAGCCAGCAGTGGGGGTCTGAAGGATAAGGCAGAGCTGGACCAGCTCTGCCCAGACCCCCAGGGCTCCCTCACTCAAGCCCCCCAGGACTACAGCCTGGTCCTCCCTGACCCTCGCACCCCGCTCAGCCACCTGGCCGCCTTTCTCCTGGCCCACCTCGGACACAACTGGCACCCGCACAGGCGGGTACCCCCACTCCCTGCCCGCAGGCCCCAGTATTGCCCCAACCTCAACCTTTTGCCCTTTCCTGCCTTGTTCCCCTGTGACCTTCTCCCAAACAATCTGTGTGCTCTGCCCACCACTGCCCAGCTCAGCCAGCCCCAGGAACAGGAGGCTCTCCCTCGCCCCCCCCCCACCCCCCCGCCAGCAGGAGGCTGCCGTGCCCCGGCGTGCAGCCCTGGCTTTGTCACAGTGCCGGACGTTTGAGGGCCTCTGACACAATGCGTTTGCCACTTCCTCCCCAGACCTCACCGGGGCGGCTCTGCCCAGGGCTACTCAGGGCACTCAGGCACACACTCCCTTCCCCTCCTCCTTCTGGTCCTGCTCCCTGTCCCACGTGTCCCCTGTGCAAGGCATGGCCATCCCCCCGCCCCCGGGACGGTCGTTCACAGCGTGGTTCCGACACTGCAGATGTTCCCAGAGGGGCCTAGGGTCCAGGGTCCAGCTGCCAAGCCAGGCTCTCATTGCTTCTGGGACTTGTGCTGCCTCCGCTGGGGCTTCTCCTGCAGGTGGGCTCGTCTGCCCCTTCTTGCCCACAGAGCGTCTCACTGGGCTGATGGGCTGATTGACCAGGGCAGTACCCATATGTCCAACGTCCAGCAGGAGCTTTGCCTGCCCGCCACCCTCCTGCCTCACCCCAAGCCCAGATTCTGTCCCAGAATCACCCTTCTTTGGTCTCTGTTCCCAAAGCTTCAGTGGCCACCCAGAGGCCCCTATGTCCCCAACCTGGGCCCCCTGGGCTCTCTGCAAAGCCAACTCAACACCCAGGGCCCAGGTCTGTGGCCAAAGCAGATGGAGGGGTGGCCCCCACACACCCTGGACCAGGCCAGCCTCAGGGCCTTGGGGTGCTGGCTTTGGGGGCACACGTGGTCACAGGCTCCCCATCACCCTGGGTCCTTCTCTGGGAGTCCCTGGCCTCCCTTGTTCTTAGAAGAAGCTGCCCATCCCATCTGGACCCCCCCATGCACGAGGGTGGGAACCACCCCCTGCCCCCCCCTCCGCCGTCCCAGGCAGAGCCAAGAGCATCTCGTGTAGCCTCAGAGGCTCTCCAGGCCAGACTCCACTGAGGCCGTGGGAGGTGGGGTCTCAAGGTGACTGGACAGCCCAGGCCCACAGGGGCATCTGCTGGTCACTCAGCCCCACACCCGCCTGGGGTCCAAGAGGGGTGGTAGCCGCAGGCTGTGGCCTGGGGAGCCTCCCCTGTGGGAAGAGGCTCCTGGTGGCCTTGGGGCCACACCTGGCTTGTAGCTCTTTCCAGAAACAGCTTGCATAACCTGGCCAGGGGCTGCTGTGGCTGGACTGGCGGGCAGGGACTGCTATCTGGTTACCTCCTGCCACCAGCCCCAGATCCGGGCAGGGGCGGTGCTCTCCCAGGGAGTGGGGGATTAGTCACTGCACCCTGCACCCCGAGGAAGAGGCAGTTCCCTCTGACACCTGAGCCGCCCAGGGGGTCGGCGGCGCTGACGTGGGTGCCGCCCACAGCTGCGGGGCCAGCTGGTCCGTGGAAGAGTGGCTCCCAAAGCCAGAGGCCTGAGAACGCACTGTGCCCAAGGAGGGCATCCCGGGGGTCAACAGCCTGCTCCCTGTCCCTGTGGGGCCATAGCCATCCACCTCACACTCAAGTGGTCTCCTGAGCCCAAGGGGTCACACACAGGGTCCTGGCCGAGGGAAACCCTCCGCCCCCAGCTGGTCACTGCAGGAGGGATCAAGCTCCAAGGTCGGTCCCCCTTGCCGTGTGCCTGGACCAGGGGCAAGAGCAGCACTGTCCAGGTGGGTCCCCTATGGAAACTGTAAAGGGTGGTCCCCAACCCCCCGGGGCTGCTCTGGCCAGGTCTTTGGGCCAAGGCAAGCCCTGTCCACACTCCCGGGGCATCTGCGGGGCTGGGTCTGGCCTTTGGTCTGCATGTGGCCAGTGTGGTGGTCTGGAAGCTCCCCTGGGGCCGCCAAGGAAGGGGTCGAGGAACCTGGAGGTTCTCAGGGCAGAGCTGGGGTCACAGGAAGGATGTGGGAGGGGCAGTGGCTTGGCTGCTGGTGGCCTTTGTGCACACGCACACACGCACACACACACTCACACTCACGCGCGTGCGCACACTCACACTCGCACGCGCGCACACACACTCACGCACACACCAAACCCAGCGTCCGTGTGATGAGGAGTCTGATGCTTTGTGGGGAAAAGACGGAGCCCTCTTCTAGAAGGTTCCTTCGCCATGCAAAGCCTACTGGTGTCCAGTGTGGCCAGCTGGGGGGATAGGCAGGGCTACACAGGACTTCCTCCCTCCCTCTATTCTGTGAATGGATGGGTGTCGTCCCCCAGCAGCTGGAGGCAGCAGGCGCCCCTGGGCGGACCTCCCTGGTGTGCCCAGTCTGGGGCCGACCGAGGGTGTGGTGTGAACCCCTGGCACCCAGCCTGTCCCCGCCCCATTCCTGGGTTTTACAGATAAGCTTAAAAACCACACGGAGTCCACAAGTTGCAAAATGCTCCAAGTGTATTTATGAACCCAGACGGTCATTTCCTGAGGCCCAGGGCCAAGGGAGGGGCAAGGCTGCGCCTCCTGGTGGACGGCCCGGCCCAACAAGTCCAAGTGACCACCCCTGATAAGACCCCTACATGATGCACAAGTCCTGGGAACGCAGGCTGGACCCACGGCCAGAGTGGCCTGAGGGCTGGTCGGGGCCACCGCAAACCCGAGGGCCAGCTGGACCCCAGAGAGGGACAAGGTAGGCGGGCAGGGCATACATGGCCTCAGGTCCCCTGGGCCAGGGCTCAGGTCCCTGGAGCCAAAGCTGTAAGGGACAGGACGCCCTTATCAGTGTATCCCAGAGGGGGGTGGCCGGGAGCCCCGAGGACGGGCGCCGGTCAGTCCACTGGGGGGGGCCTGTGGCCCCGGAGCCCCTCCTCCAGCCCGTGCCCCCATCTCCTGGCTCTGCTCTTCGTCGCTCTGCACAGGCCCCGAGTCCGCCCCATGGCCCAGGGCGCCGTGGGAGCCGCAGCGCTGCCGCACGCAGCCACACTCCTCCACCTGGGGGTAGCTGAAGGCCCGGTGGGAGCCGTCGGCACAGCGCAGGGTCACGTTTCTCAGGGAGACGCGCAGCTCCTGGCAGCACTCGCAGCTGTGCCGCAGCGCGTTGGCCTCCTGGGAGTAGCTGTGGGCAGGTGGCCACGTCAGACCCACGCTCCCACCCGGGGTCGCCACCACCCGCCCTCGAGGCTCTCTGTCCAGCGTGTGAAGGCCGTGCCCGCTCCCGCGCACCCGTGGCCAGCCGCGAACCCTCTACCGCTAAGCAGGCCGCCAGCCCGCCACGGCGGACCCCGCCACGCCGCCGGTGGGGACTTCACGTCTGTGGTCTCGGTCTGTGGTCTGCTTCCCGCCAGGGCGCCGGCCGTGGTCTCCGAGCCCCCGGGACCCAGCTGCTCAGCCCACCCCAGAGCCCACCGCTGCTCCCAGCTCTCCCTCCCCCGCCCTTCTTCGCCATCCCCTGTGCCCCTGACGGTTCTGTGACCCCTGCGGGCCGGGGGAGGGGCTCACGTACACAGAGACACTGTCCCCACAGCTGCCACGGCAGAAGGCGAGGCGCACGGGCCGGGCGGACCTACAGCCCTGGTGGTGGAGGACTTGGCGCTCGTGGAACAGGGCGCAGGCCGACCCTGGGGGTGACACAAAAGTCCGGGCAGAGGCTCAGGCCTGGCCGGGACCGCTGGGCCCCCCGGGCCTCCCAGGCAGGCAGGACGGGCCCCCCGGGGTCGCGCACTCACTGTTCTGCGGCTGGGCTGGGGGGCAGAACAAGCAGCAGCCGGCCTCGCTCAGCCTGGCCTGGTCCTGGCCGACAAAAAGGCCTCTGTGAGGGCCAGCTGCCAGCCCAAGAGCGGGGGAACAGACAGGAGGGGACGGTGCCCCACGGAGGCGAGTGGCACCCCTGCGGCCACTGCACAGGGCCAACCGCAGCTCCCTACCCCCACCCCCGGGTGAACCTGGCCATGGCCTCCCGTGACCCACAGTGGGCCAGGTGGGGCCCTGGGCCCCCAGAGCTCACCGCAGGGCAGCTGAGCGGGGGGCACGCCTTCTTCCTGGTCACTACCACAAGCCCATCCTGGTGCTTCTCACACTCGTGGGTCACACAGGGGTTCCTGGGGTCTGGCCAGGACTGGCCCGGCTGCAAGGAGGAGCCAGCCAACAAGGTGAGAGGGCCGGGGAGCTCTGTGTGTCTGCCTCTCAGCCCGTGGGCCTCCAGGGTCCTCCTGGTCGCTGATGGGCACCTGCCTTGCGACGACGGCTCCCCAGGGCCCCCGTGTGCCAGGGTGCTGCTGGTTCTGCACTTCTGCCCCTGGGGCCACTGTGTACCTCACAGTTCCTCCGTCCAGGCGGGAGCTGGGGGGGACCTGGCCCCACCCCAGCTTCCCCAGAGCTCCTGAGCGGGGCAGGGTGGCTTCACGCCCCCCAGGACTCAGTTCGTGGCCCCGGACCACCCCCCCCCAGCCGGGCCCAGCAGCTGCAACTCACGTAGAAGACATGGGGGGAGCTGTCGCTGGTGTTGAGGACACAGGCTTGCCGCACACACCCGCCGCAGCACCGTCCGCTCTGCTCCCGGTACTCGAAGCCCTGCGGGGACAGGCAGGCGTGTGGCCAGAGCCCCCCACCCCCAGCGGTCCGGGCGGCAGTGCGGGCAGCCGCCACGGCCACTCACCTCGGGACAGCGGGTGTTGCAAATTTGCGTCTCACAGCTGATCACCGCCGTATCTGAATGGGGGCCGCCGGGCGCCTCACACCGGCACGTCTCACACAGACTGGAGGAGACCACGGAGCCGGGCTGGGGAGAGTCGGGCGGCCAGGGCCGGTGAGCTTCCGGAACGTACTCCTCTGGGCCTGGCCCCTGCTAGGCAGCCGGGGCTCTCCAGGTGCCCCTAAGTGCTGCCTCCTGGTGGGGGGCGGGGCCCCTGGAGCCTGCACCTCTGAGACCAGGGTGCCCGGGAAGTCACAGGCTTGGGAGGGCTCAGCCGGGGGCACTGATGTCGGGGGCCTTCATCACGTCCGGGAGAGCAGGGAGGGACGCTGGCCTGGCCCTTCTGATGCAGAGGACCTGGGGCCCCAGCCACGCTGGGCTGTGGGCTGTGGTCCCCATGGGGCTCACGGTGCTGGAGGTGTCCCCAGGCAGGCAGGGGCACGGCCTGCAGGCCCCACCTCGGGGAGAAGCTGAGAGGGCCTGGGAGAGGGAGGGCTGCGCTTCCCGAATGCCACCAGGGTCCGGACCTCCACGGCGCTCCTACCTGGTACAAGGTGCCGTTGACACTGCAGACCTTCCAGCCTGGGCAGGGGGAGCGCACAGGCTCACGGACCCACCCACCCTCGCCCCTGCCGCCCAGCCTGCCACGCCCCAGCCCCCAGAGCAGTGGTGCCGCATGCAACACCAGGGTGGACTGGCCCCGGGGCCCAGGGCAGTGATGTCCCGGCCACCCCCCGCCCCAGCCACAGAGAACCCCCAGTGAGGTTGCCCCGCCCCCACCTCTCCGGCCCCCCAGGAGGTTGTTGACACTCACTGCAGTTCTGGTGGGGGCAGCAGGCTCCCTCCTCGTAGGTCAGGATGGGGTGGGAGCCTTCGGGACAGGCCACGGGCTTGGGGCAGTAGCTGGTGTCACAGGCTGTGGTGGGCGGGAAGGCGGCACTCAGGGGCCTGCCTCCTGCTCTGCACACACTTACCCCCAGCCCAGCGCTGTACCCAGGGGTCTCCAGCGGGCCCACCACCCAGCAGGCAGGCTCTCCAAGGGGCACCGGCCACTCTGGGCCAATCTGGGAGGAGGAGCCCGCGTCCTCCTAGCATACCCTCCCTCCCCAGAGCATGTCTGTTGGGGCGTCACCGGCGGAGGCCTTGGTGGGGGGCGGAAGGGTGTGGTCCCCCTTGGTTGTGCCCCCTCATCCCGTGCCCCCCGGGCACTCAGCCAAGGGCCTGGGGGCATCAGCCCGGGCTCACCGCAGTTGTACTGGGGACAGCACTGGTCGGCCTGGGGGGCCGCAGGCACAGGTACCAAGCCTGGCGCAGGGCAGGCTGGGGGCAGGGGGCAGGGCTGCGGCTGGCAGCTCAGGGTCCGTGTGCCATTCTCACAGGTGCACCACCGACATCCCACGCTGATAGTGTGGCCGGGCTGCAGGACAAGGCAAGCGTAAGCCCAGGGCTGTGGGGCTGGCCCCTGGCCTGTCCGGCACAACAGCAGGCAGACCACAGGGGTGCGGGAACCCATAGTTGAGGGCCAGAGGGAGACCCTGGGGGAACCAGGGGAACCGGGGGAAGTGGCTTCAGGGGTGGGAGATGGGGTGGGCGGGCTCCAGGTGGGTGACCACCTCCCTCTCCCTGCGTCTGAGAGGAGCAGGAAGGGACCCCAGTGGAGGTAGGATCAGGACCACCGCAGGGGTGGGCACCCCCCGTACGGACGCCCCCACATCCAGCTAGAGCCCCATCTGTGCTCCTCCTCTGAGGCTCTGGCTCTAGGAGGACGCCCTGCCCCCACGCCAGCTGGCCACGCTCACCTCCACAGGCTCCCCGTGGGGCCCCAGGCACCCTGCAGGGGAAGAGAGACGTCACAGGTAGGCAGCGGCAGCCAGAGCCTTTCAGGGACTAGACTCATAGTGGGGGCCCAGGCAGTCCCAGGCCACAGCAGAAAGCCCCAGCATCTGGCCGGGAAGCCCAGATCCAAGAGGGCAGCTGGTGCTGGTGCACCTGCCGGCCCCCAGCCCCACCCGTGGCAACATACTGTGGCAATCTGTGGGCACGCAGACTTCGGAGCTTGTGCTGAAAACCATCAAGCCCTCTGGACAGAAGCAGCCTTCCGTGATGGGGCCGGCGTCCTGTAAGGCCCTGTGGGGACATGAGAGGGGCTGGCCTGTGCCCTCCAGGCTAGAAGGCCAGCCTGGGGGCCCCGGGGTAGGTCCAGGAGGGAGAGACTGGTGCGTACATGAGGCTGGCGCTGTCCCTCCCGTAGCAGTAGGAGAGCTTGGACGGGCCACACGGCTGGTACACCTTGTCGGCAGGGCAGGCGAACGCTGTGTGTGGGGAAAGGCCATGGCTGAGGCCAAGGGCACCTGCTCAGAGCGAACTCCCAGGCCCTGCTCTGGCCCCATCCCCAGGCACCTGCTGAGGGCCTGACACCGACTGGGGGCTCTGCAGCCTGGAAGCTGGCCCCTCGGCCCCAGCCCCTGCCCTGCACTCCAGGCCCCAGGCACCCCGATCGGGGCGCTCCTCCCTTCTCTCCTGGAGCTGAGTACACGCGGCCTGCGGCCAGTCCACCCCTCCGCTTCCCTCCCACACCTCTCCCCTCCCCTCGCCGCCCTCCCCCTCTAGGAAGCCCCTGGTGGCCCGCCTGGCACGTCTGTGCCCCGGCCGCTCGCCGGGACCGGGCGGGTGCTCACGGCACGTGTGGTTGGTGTGGCCTCTCCAGTCGATGCACACGCCGCGGGAGGCGCAGAGGGATGCATACAGCTCCAGGCCAGAGCACACCACGTTGGAGGTGGTCACGTGGCAGTGGTCGAAGACGCAGCCTTGGTAGAACGTCAGCGGGGGGATCACGGCGTGGCACGGCTCGAAGACCCTGCAGCCAGCGGCGCAGGGTTGGGGAGCAGCTCGGGCCCTGCCCGCGGCCTGCGTGCCCCGAGCAGGACAGCCCACGCCAGCCAGGAGGAGCCGACCCACTCAGCCACCCCGGCACCCAGGGCCCCAGCAGTGAGCCGCAGCTCTCCACCACCCTCCTGCTCCGAACCCCTGCTCCCTCGGGAGCCGCCACAGGCCCACGCTTCCTGCCCACCCTGAGGGTGAGGTTGGGGGGCTGCCTGCCCCGGGCCCTCCCCAAATCTCACTTGCTCAAAATCAGCTGGCAGATTGACGGCAAGGAGCACGGGGCGGGGGAGGGCACAGGCCTGGCTGCAGTGGGCGTCGGGGAGGGCCCGGGACACGACGGCTGGTGCGGGGTCGTCACCTTCCAGTGGCCAGACATATCAGAGCAGGAGGCTGCCACTGCCCCCCCAGGCAGGCGACACTCATCCTTCTTGTCATTGGTGCAGGTGCCTAGGGTTGGGGGGGCGGGCGTTGGGCCGTCAGGGGACAGCCGAGCGCACCCCACCTGTGGGCTGCGGGGTCACTGAACTGGGAGTGGGGCCTGATGATCAGGGCAGCACTCGGCGGGTTGGCTGTGGGGCCTGACCCTAGGCGCTTCCCTGTTCCCCCCACAAAGCCAGACAGTTCCCCTGCAGGGTGGATGGGTGTGAGCCCCAGCTGTGTGGCAGCCCCTCTGCTGTGTGGACAGTGAGCTCTCAGTGCATCTGGAGGCACAGCTGCAGGCTCGGGGCCACTCAGGCAGCCTCCGCCCCGGCCAAGAGTGTGGTCCCCAGGGGTGCCCCCAGCGCGACCCCTCCTAACACGGACACCCTCAGCGGCATGTGGAGCCCGGTGGGGCCGGGACTCACCGCACTGCCCCTCTGTGTTGTTAGCAAACTTGCTGAAAGGGACCTCCACCGAGAAGATGAGCCCCGAGAACATGACCCGGACGCCAAGTTCAGGGATGGTCACGTACATCTTGATGCCGATTTGGGACACACTCACGCCATCTTTCTGGAAGCCAGGCCTGACCACTCTGTCGTTGAAGATGATCTAGACAGGGTGGAGGATGAGGCAGAACAAGGCCCCCAAGCCAGCCCGGTCCACGGGGCGCGGCCCCAGGGTCCCCTACCTCGTTGGTCATCACCCCGAGGACAGGCTTGCGGGTCAGCACGACGCGGTCACCCCGGTACTCGACGATGATGGACTGCGGGCAGGACAGCCCGTTCTCCGCCCCACAGAAGTAGTTGTCGACCAGCACGCGGAAGTGGCCGTACACAGGCACGATCTGCTGCACCAGCACGTAGGTACAGCTGTCCAGGAACGTGTAGTAGGTGCCGTCGAAAGTGATGTAGTGGGGGTCGCCCCAGCCGCTGCACACACCTGCAGACACACAGTGGCCTTACGCGGGGCTCCGTCCACTGGGGGCTCCACGAGCCCTGAGCACCGGGGCCAGTCCCCTTGGCCTCCTCCCACCTGACACGGCCACAGGGCCCTGGGGTTTGGGCAGGATCCCACTCGGTGCACTGGAGGAGGCCTGGGGCCTTCTGTTCCCTGCCTCGCTGTCAGGAAGTCCTTCCTAGGGTCTCACCCACGTCTGCCCCACCCCCTCCGCCAAAGCCCCACCCATCCCGCCCCCAGCTGGCTCCCTGCTCACACTGGCACTGATAGTGCGGGCAGCAGCCGTCCTGGTCTGCCACCTGCACAGGGGGGAAGCCGTTGGCGCAGATCGGGGGCTGCGCCCGTGGGCACGGGCGCCGATGCACGGTGATGACCCCGTGGCCCTCACAGGTGGCCTGAGAGCAGTTGGGCATGGGCCAGGTCTCGCCTTTCTGTGGAGAAAGGATAGTGCTCAGCCTCGGACCCGGAGGGGAGCAGGAGTCACAGGAAGTCAGGATGGGACCCGCCCTCCCCACCCCTGCCCCCCTGTTCCTCGCACAGACCCCCACACCCCATGGAGCTCGGACCCAGCCCCGCACCCCACCGCAGGCTGCCAAGCCCCATCTGGAGCCACCGGCCAGGCGCCCCATCACCAGCTGCACACACTCCTGGCTCCCTGGGCGGCGCCGCTTTGGGCGGCCCTGTAGGACCACCACTGGCTGCTGCCCAACAGCTGGCCGGCTTCAGCCTACCCGCAGCTAACTTTCCACCCACGGCCCATTTGGAAAGGTGCCAGGGGTCCCTGAACCAGCGTCTGAGAAGGGCAGACGGGGAGTTACCATTCTTGGGGGGACAGCATTCGGGCACCCCTGCGTAGTGACAGGCACGGGGGCCAGAGGAGAGGAGCCAGGCGGGGAGGTGGTCGGGGCGGGAGGCGGCTCGCTGCTGGGACAGGATTGGTCTGTCTGCCTGACCACGTGGCAGTCCAGACCGCACACGGCAAAATAGCAGTGGCCAGCGAGGTCCGTCTGTTGGTAAATGATGGATCCTGCGAGAGAAAGGGTCAGGCAGGGGTGAGCGGAGCCGTCCTGCGGGGAGAGCCGCAGCCCAGAGACGCTCTTCCACGCTTGGCGTCCACCCCAGGGGCAGACAAGGTATGAGGCCTTTCTGTCCAAAAGTAAACGAAGAAATACTCAAAAATGGTTCGATGGCAACGGGAGACGACGGCAGCCGAGTCACAGGGACAAGCCACCCCTCCCCCTCCCATGACAACGGCATCTTCGTGGACCAGACTGCAGCGCGCCAGGCGGCACACACACCGCACCACAGGCACGAGTCACATACCTGCAGGATACAGCTTGCCAGACACGCTGCAGAAGCACGTCGTGCTGGCCGGAGCTGTGGGGCTCAGCCGAGGCACACTGGACCCCACGGACGTGTACTGCAGAGGGGCTGAGCTCGGCGTCAGCGAAGTGTGACCGCAGTGCTCTGGGGGCTCACAGCACAACACCCGGACCTCATAGTTGAGGCACATCCCGACATTGCCGCCCTGGTCCCGGTTCCGGCACACCAGGCCCTGGC
>PISX010019376.1:0-38257 GCA_004024625.1 Mellivora capensis | reverse complement strand
ATCTTGATGAAGTCCCAAAAGTTCATTTTTGCTTTTGTTTCCTTTGCCTTTGGTGACATATCTTGAAAGAAGTTGCTGTGGCTGATATCAAAGAGGTTACTGCCTATGTTCTCCTCTAGGATTCGGATGGATTCCTGTCTCATGTTGAGGTCTTTTATCCATTTTGAGTTTATCTTTGTGTATGGTGTAAGAGAATGGTTGAGTTTCATTCTTCTACATATAGCTGTCCAATTTTCCCAGCACCGTTTATTGAAGAGACTGTCTTTCTTCCATTGTATATTTTTTCCTGCTTTGTCGAAGATTATTTGACCATAGAGTTGAGGGTCCATATCTGGGCTCTCTACTCTGTTCCACTGGTCTATGTGTCTGTTTTGATGCCAGTACCATGCTGTCTTGGTGATCACAGCTTTGTAGTAAAGCTTGAAATCAGGCAACGTGATGCTGCCAGTTTTGTTTTTCTTTTTCAACATTTACTTAGCAATTTGGGGTCTCTTCTGATTCCATACACATTTTAGGATTGTTTGCTCCAGCTCTTTGAAAAATACCGGTGGAATTTTGATCGGAATGGCATTGAAAGTATAGATTGCTCTAGGCAGTATAGACATCTTAACAATGTTTATTCTTCTGATCCAAGAGCATGGAATGGTCTTCCATCTTTTTGTGTCTTCTTCAATTTCTTTCATGAGTGTTCTGTAGTTCCTCGAGTACAGATCCTTTACCTCTTTGGTTAGGTTTATTCCCAGGTATCTTATGGTCCTTGGTGCTATAGTAAATGGAATCTATTCTCTAATACTTTTGATAAATGCTACCAAGGGACCAAAGTGGGAGGCTGATGAGGCCTGAGCTAGTCTGAAGAGGGAGAGTGGCCATGGGACTGATAGTTAAACTGAGCTTCTAGGATGAGTTAGAATTTACCCAGGGATAGGGCACTGCAGACAGAACACTGCAGACAGGAACGTGCAAAGGTCCTGAGGAGAGAAAGAGCCCACCCCTTTTGAGAGACTGGGAGAAGGACTCTGGGTGGAGCAGAGTGATGGAGGCAGAGAGCGGGAGAGGACAAGCCTGTTGAATAAATGTGGGCCCCATGGCGAAAGTTCTTATGGACTAAGTGTTTTGAATTGTATCCTTAGAACAATGAAGCAGTTATTAACAGGTCCAGGCAGGAAAGTGATGTGCTCAGATATACCTTTTAGAGAGAGAATTTTGTGTCCACTGTGGGGAATGGATTAGAGGAGATAAGGAAAGGATCAGGAGAACCTGTCAGGAGCTCATGGCCTTTGTCTAGGATAAAAGAGGCGGTGTTCTGTGGTTGTTTCCATCAAGCACAACCCGCAGGAGAATGGGGTAGTGAGTGTTAGGCTTTGACTTAGCCTGTTTCACAAAAGAGAGAAGAGAGATGCAGTAGTTCAAGAGCAGTTCGCAGCCTGCCTCCTCCCAGCAATGGGGCCCCACTGCCACGTGCAGCGTCTTCATTCCAGCCCTTGGCCCTACCCCAGGTCAGTCCTAGCTTCCCCAAGGCAGGCACAGATGCAGACTCAATGACAGCTGCTCTGATGTCCACCTGGAAGGCTTTAGACAGAGGGCTTTCCTCGAGAGCTCTGATTTGGACCTGGGATCAGGATGATGGTCTTTGTACCTGGGCTTGATAAGAAGACTCTTCCTGATGCAGCCCCCAATCTTCAGGGGAGTGTTTAAGTGTCCAGGGCCCCCCAAACTTATCTTCATGGCCCCTCCATCAGTCACGAGCCAGAAAGGAGTTCTTAAATGTCAGTGGGCAAAGGAGTCTTTGGGTGGGGGATGGGGGAAGCTTCCCTAAAATGTAGGTTCTTGAACCCTATTTCTAGGAATTCTGTTTCTGGTTTGTGGCTTGGAGCTATGCACTTCTTGGTAGCTTATATAGATCCCCTTCCCATCATTTCTCATTCAGGTGGTCTTTAAATCACTTTAAAACTCTGGGAACCTTTCTCCAGCAGCTTAGGCCTCCAGGACGCTGGCTTGCATGAGCTCAGCAAAGCCTGGTCACTCATTCCAGGCAGTCACTCATGCTTCACAAGTTCAAGAGCCTGGGTGGGATTCATGAAAAGGAGGATGGCTTGGGAGCCAAGACTGAACCTTCCTGCTCCCCCAGGTTGCCTAATTCTGAGAATTGTCAGATGGTTTATAAGCCTGCCCATTGTTCTCCAGAGATACTGATTCAGTGTGGCCAGATTTCCTGGAAGCCTGTGACTTCAGCAGGTGCCTTAGGTGATCCTCATGATTGACAGGTTGGAGACCTTCGTTCTGGAGGCTCATGGATAGCTCTGGCCCTCAGGGCTGACAGTGAGCCCCAGGTATTCTCTGGGGGCCTCCAGGATCCCAGGTGTCTTTAGGTTCTTTGGTTCTGAGAATTTTGCTGGACCCTGAGTGGGTCTGATACATCATCTGTCTTTGCAGCCAAGCCCAGGGAAGGACCAGTGGAGGTAGCCATTTCAGGCTCAGGATATCTAGTGGAAATGCATCATCTATTGCTGAAGGCCATCCGAACAACAGCTTCTGTAAACCTGAGAAGTGAGTAGTTTCACATATATACACAGTGGAGACTGGCAAATCTGAAATCTATAGGAATTAGCTATCAGACTGTATTCTCTTGGGCAGAGCTGATGCTGTAGCCCATCGGTGGGATTTCTTTTTCCTCTGAGAAACTTCAGGTTTGCTCTTAGGGCCTTTCAACTGACTGGATGATGTCTACCCTGATCATTGAGGATAATCCCTTTTGCTTAAAGTCAAACTGTTTGCAGATGCTAAACATATGTACAGAATATCTTTGTAGCAACATCTAGACTGGTGTTTAATTGAGTAACTATAGCCTGGCCAAAGTTGACACACCATAAGGCAGCTTGAAATGAGGCCCATATTCTGGGAGATATTTAGGAGAGCATGGGCCAGGTTAGAAGGAAAATAGAACGTGTGAGTAGAGTGCCTTGGGCAGAGACTTGGCAGATCTGGGTGACCCAGAAGGAAGTGGAACTTCCTGTTAGTGGCTTACAGCCCAGGGAGTAGACTAGGGGGTGAGTGGACAGCCACTGACTGGCAGGGGAGCAGACAGGCATTGATAACTGTAATCCTAGGATTCTCCCTCATTATTCATAATTCAGTTGGTTATGTTAATGGCTATGTTATGGTAGATTAATGTTGGTATGGCTTTCTTTTGCCCAGGGAGGGAAAGTCCAGCTTGAGCAATGTCCTGCCTTAGGGATTGGTATGGAGTATTCTAACAAAGGTTAAAAAGAGAATGTTGACAGGTAACCTTTTATTTGTGTGTGGAGCTCTCTGAAAAATTTAGATATAAAAAATTATATAAACAGCAGAAAAGTGACAAACAAACAAAAAACCCTCATTCCCCAACTCAAAAGAGTAGACCTGAACTTAAAAGTTCATGCTGGCAGCTGGGTGTTGAGTACTTGCTCTGTACCAGGAACTCGGCTAAGCAGTTTGGTTACGTTTTCTCACTCAGTATTCACAACAACCCTAGAAACGATGATTTCTTCCCTTTAGAGAAAGAGAAGTTGAAGTCCTGAGAGGTTAGGGGACTTCCCCAAGGTAATGTGGTTACTACTTGGCAGATCTGGGACACAAACCCAAGTTGGTCTGACTGAAGAGCCCTGCTCCTGTCTCACTTCCTCTAAAGCCTAGAAGAGCTGAAACTTCTGAAACATACTAAAGACAACTAGAAAAAGCTTTTTACTACCATTTGGGGGGAAAATGGATGAATAGGGGAAGGACTGCTTGGGGGACATTTTAACAGATGAGAGAGAAAGCAGAGTTCCTCTCTTGTTGTTGGGATTCTGACTTGTCTACCAGAATGATCTCGCTATGGAAAAAAGGTAGAATAGAGGAGAGGGAGTCAGGGCTCAGTGCGGGTGTGAAGGCCGGAAGCTATGCATGGTTCATAGACATGAGTTCAAGTTTGAAGACTTGGTGAAATTCTACTTGCAGGTCTGTTGGAACTTGGAAGCTTAAAATCTATGTGCTGCTTGCTACATGGAATACAGAGAGGCTACTTTTTAACCTCTCCCTTCCCTTTTGTCTGGTATCTGCTCCTTCTCAAGCTATGACACTTGCATGGGCATATTTTTTTGTCTTTCTCCACATCTGTTCCTTGAGAGCCCTTTGGCATAGGAAGCATGTGTCAAACACAAGTGTTCATACACGTACATATATGGCAGACTTCTTAATGAGCTAAGTGTAGAAACGTCCTCCCTCTGTTTGTCCTTCTTATATGAGCACTACCCCTAAAAGAATGGGGTATAGCAGAAATAATTCATGTAACAAGAACAAAAAACAAGCTTTTACTGCCCATGTGTCTTGAGGCAGGTCAGAGTAGGCTGGATGGCTCTGCTGATCTTGGCTAGGCTCGCTCCCATGTCTGGGTGCCCGGGGGTTTGGGCTGGTGTAGTCTGACTTAGGCAGAGTCAACAGGGTGATACGGGTCTTCTTCATCGGTTTCTCCCTCTTGCACACAAGTCTAGGCATGTTTTCATGGTCGTGCTGGAAGCACGAAAGCATAAGCAGAAACAGTAAGACCTGAGTCCTTGGAACTAGCACACACACCTCTGTTGCATTCTGTTGGCCAAAGCAAGTCATAAGTTCAGCCCAGAATCAAGAGGTAGGAAGACAGAGTCCACCTCTTTAATAAGAGGAAGCAGAAGGTTATATGGCAAAGGAGACATGTGCCAAGCATTGCTTTAGGAGTATAAGGATCAGCTGTCCTGTCCTCCGCTTGAGTTTTCGAGTCTGGTGAAGCCAGTACTGTCGGTACTGAGTCCTTCCTTGGGCTGCAGGTGAAGTTTTGGCTAATGAACGAATTTCTAGTGTATTCTTGATCCATGCTGGGCACACCTCTTTTTTTCTTTTTTTTAACCATCCACCACTCATGTAGTATACTCATGTGTATGCCTATGGCTAACTCTAGCAAATAGTTCTCTCCAAAGTGGAGAGCAAAACCCTTCTGAGATTTGTCCCAATAAACATTCCTATTCAGCAGTTGCTGGCCATTGTCTCATTATTTTTCTTAAAACTGTCAGAGAAGAGGGAGAAATTCCTTGGTGGATAGGAATGGATCAGGGGAGGTGAGGGCAAGGCAAGGGGGATACCAGGAAGATGCAGTGAAAGTCAGTAACTCAGATCTCTTCTTCCCCACAAAGACAAGCCTGGTGAATCGCACCACTGATTGTCCCGTGTGATGCTTCCTGGACTGAAACACAGTTGTTGGGAATCTTCATTCTAATTCCATAAGAACAGCAACCTGGTTTGCTTACTTTTTTCTAGATACCAGAGGCCTTACATAGTGACATGGTTGGTGTTCTTTAAATGTTTGTTTGTTGAGTAGAAAAACGAGGGGGTGATTGAAGACAGGCTACAGACAGATTTTGAGGTTTTCGAAGGAGGAGGTAAGTTGTAGATGCCACCCGCCGGTGAGTTTGACACTAGACGATGGTGCAATGTCAGATGGAATTATTAAACGGATAGCTCATGAGGCAGTCGCAAAGGAAGCTGGGATTGTTGGGAGGCAGAATGGGTTCACCAAGAACTGGTCATGTTGAACCAGCTCTAATTTCTTTTATGATCAAATTATTGTACTGTTATAATATACTGGAGGCATGAATTGTGATAATATTTTATAAAAGTCCTGTAGTTAACAGGGTGAAACGGGGGTTGGATGAGTTAACAGGTTGATTTACAATTGAATGTTTAACCATATATGAAGATTTTCTATTAATGCCAATTTTATTTTTTTGGAGGGGAAAAGGGAAGTTTCTCCGCCAGTACATTGCAGGGCTCTCCTTTCCTTATCTTGTTAGAATTTATCAATGGCTGAGAATCAGTCGTAGTGGGCAAACCTGTTAAATTTCCAAATGATTCAAAGCTGGAGGGAAAGGGCTTACACATTGGATGATAGAGTAAGAATTCCACATCATGTTGACAGACCAAGATGATGGGCTGAAACTAGAAGATGAATTTGAATAGGAATACATTTACAGCCGAGAATGGACCTTGAAGAGTAATTTGCAGAGGTATGAGATCGCAGAGCCCCCGCTTAACAAGAGCCCACAGTCAATTAGAGCTGATTCTGTGACATGGCGAAGAAAAGGCTCTGGGCCTAAACTGAATTAATAGAAGCCGAGAGTTAAGATCAAGGGAGATTATAGTCGCCCTGTCTCCTGAATTTATCAGACCACAGCCATTCAATAAGACATTTAAGTACCTCCCTGTATCAGGGTCTTAGCGGGGCACTTTACTTGTTCAATAAATTGGTGTGAGTTACAAGGAATTCCTACCTCCTGACACAAAAGGTTTCGGAAAGCCCCTAGCTTAGACGGGGCACTCAGCAGGCACCGCACGAACGTCAGATTCACAATATGGCCCAAGCCCTTGTTTTTAGCCTATGGCGTCAATTTGCCTTTTACTCTTTCACCATTTCTAATCCCAAGCCCCATCTTACAAGTAAATGGACTTATTTGATTTGAATTTTCCTGTTTTATTCGTCAGCATTCCTTCAATGGCCCATTTGATAACATGAGGGCTCAATGTCCATTCCTGTTTATCCCCTTTTTGGACGTTCGTGTCATTCTCTCCTAAGGCAGAGAGCTTATTTCATATTTTTGTGGGGAATAATCAGAAGGAGTTCAAGATTACATTCTTCTTCTTCTTTTTTTAAAGATTTTATTTATTTATTTGACAGACAGAGATCTCATGTAGGCAGAGAGGCAGGCAGAGAGAGAGAGAGGAGGAAGCTGGCTCCCTGCTAATCAGAGAGCCCGATGCGGGACCTGATCCCAGGACCCTGAGATTATGACCTGAGCTGAAGGCAGAAGCTTAATTCACTGAATCACCCAGGCGCCCCAAGATTACATTATTCTTATGGCTCATAGTTTTAGAACAAGAGAGAGACCTCCTGGTGTTTATATATCAGAGAAAACTGATCGGCCTGACTTAGGCTGTATGGTCACTCCGGAACTGGTCACTTCTGAGTGTTCACCCCTGTAATGGCAGTAAGGTGTGTATATGTGTGTTGGCATCGTTTTCCGAATAGTAACTTTAGCTCCATGTAAACCACATGGAATTTCACACAGCAAAGAGCAGGGGTACATACTCAAAGAAATGGGGAACTTGGGCTAGGAGGACAGTATATCTATAACTCTTTTCCTGAAGAAATGACTAAGGGATGTATGGAGGAAGGAAAGAAGAAGGGAAGGTATGTAGGGGGAGAAGAGACAGGACTGAGGGAACCCTTCATCTTTAAACGTGCTCATCAGCTCCTGAATGAAAGGAGGAAGAGTAGCTGTGGTTCCTTTTGATCGAGCATTATTTTAAGACCATCGCAGAAGACAGCTTTAGATTCAGGCTGAGGTTTGCTGCTGCCTTTCCCCGGCTTGAGTTCGGAGTGTGTCCTCTCTGCCTCTCCTTTCCTGTTGTTGGGCTGTGTGAAGGCACGTCCTGGGGGACGCCTGACGTCCTCAGGGGACAAGAGTGGTAAGTGGGTCTGTTCTGCAGACGTCCAGAGAGAAGCAGGAAAAGACACACTCATGTTAAGCTCAGTTCCGTTCCTGTCTCTGCTTGCCACGACTGATCATTCTGAAGGCTCCCACAGAGCAGAGAGTTGGGGACGTTCCCAGCCTCACTTTTCCTCAACTGGTGGAGGAGCTCGAGGACCTGCTGTGGGGTTATATACTCCCTGTGAGTGGATGGGAGCATGGATTTGTAGCTCCAGAGGTCTGATGCTCAGACTAATTCGCACACCAGGGTCCCTGAGGCCCTTCCAAACCATCACATCCTCCGCCTCTTGATTACCTGGGCTGACAGGGGAATGCTGCGTGGGCACCCAACAAAGTCGTTAGTCTTGATGTCACCTGTTCTGGCTGCGGACTTCACTCGAGGGCTTGAGGGTCATTTTGCAGAAGATATTCAATCCTAATGATGTTTATCGTGACTGATATTAGAATGGGTGAGTTCTGTAAGTGCCATCAAGCCAGCTGGACTGTGGTTGGAAATTATTTGGTATCAGAAAATTGGCCTTCAGTGAAAAGGTCACTGCAAATTATACACAAGATAAGTGAGCCGGGGGAGATTTGGGGTGATTATTTGTACTCAAGCTTAGGTCTACGAATGCCATCTTTTTATTTATTTTTTCCTGCCTTCTTGAAAAGCTGTACATCATTTGCCTTTCCATCTACCTGTGAGATAAAATGAGTGAAAATCCACTGCAATTCATCTACTATAAATTCTAAGAACCCATCATACCTCATTGCCCCTAAGCTTAGAAGAAAGGTATACAGTCAGGTATTTTCATATTTTTACCTTAATATAGATTTTACATGTAGATCTATAATATTCATTGATTCATATAAGTGCATCAAATATGTTCAGGGATATTTTTATATATGCATTTAAAAATATACTTCATACATGCAATGTATATTTTAAATATATGGCATATATGTGTGTATGTGTATA
This sequence comes from Mellivora capensis, assembly GCA_004024625.1. NCBI lineage: Eukaryota > Metazoa > Chordata > Mammalia > Carnivora > Mustelidae > Mellivora > Mellivora capensis. The sequence continues at coordinate 29,764 of PISX010019376.1, read as the reverse complement.
CACTTTTTTTTAAAAGATTTTATTTATTTATTTGACAGAGAGAGAGGCAGCGGGACAGAGAATACAAGCAGGAAGAGTGGGAGAGGGAGAAGCAGGCTTCCCACTGAGTAGGGAGCCCTGGGATCATGACCTGAGCCCAAGCAGTTGCTGAACAACTGAGCCCCCCAGGTGCCCCGGCCTATCTTTTATTTTCTTACAGCCTTGTGAGATAGATGTCATTATCCTCATTTTTATAAATGAAGAGACAGAAGAAATTAGGTAACTTTCCTAAGATCATGGGGTCAGTAGGGGTCCTCAGATGCAAATAATAGAAACCAATCATGATGAATTCAGCGGAAGATAAAATATCAAAATGGTGTTGGGCAGCAGCGTCTCCAGGACGGCTGGGGATACAGGTCTAGAGACTACGTAGCCAGGAATAACACTGCCCATAGCCCCACTCCTGCTACCTGAGGTCCAAACCCTGAGATGTGTTGCTCACGGAACACTAGAGAGCGAGCGAGCCTTGGCCACTGCAGCCTCCGGAAGAAAGGTGAAGCCGGGGCTGGTGCCTGTTAGAAAGGCTGCCTCAGGCTTTGCTTCTTTGACAGACTTGCTTCTATTTCCAAGTTTGGGCATGTGAGTCTGATGGGAGCCTTTTTTTTTTCCCCCCTGAAAGGAAAATACATTTATAAATGGGAAAAAGCAGGTCTCATACACAGATTCCAAAACTTGGGGAAGTTCAAGGTTATTATGTAGCAAATTGTTAGAGAGGCACTGTACTATAATCACCAACAAAAAGGACAAATAATGTTCATTGCGGGGAGGGATGTCTGGGTCTCTCAGTTGGTTGGGTGTCTGCCTTCTGCTCGAGTTGTGATCCCAGAGTCCTGGGATCAAGTCCCGCATCGGGATTCCTTGCTTGGCGGGGAGTCTGCTTCTCCCTCTTCCTGCTGCTTCCCCTGCTTGTACACATTCTCTCTCTCTCTCTCTCTCTGACAGATATATCTTAAAAAAATGGTTTTGGGGAACCATGAGAGTTTTGGGCTTGTGACAGAGTAAGTAACCACTTAAATTTTTTTTTTTCCAACTACACAGGTAGTTCATGAACATTAAAAAAAATTAAACATTACAAACATGTGTCAAATGGTCTTGGCCATCGTCAGCAGCCCCCAGGGAATTCTTCCATATGAGAACCCATCACTCTTCTTAGTACAGATCCTTCTAAACCTTTTCGTATGTGTCTTCACCCAAAGCTTCACAGACAATGGGTAGCATTGTTAGGTGTGTGTGTTTCCTTCAGCGCCATGTCTTAGAGACCCCTCCATATTGGGATGTCCAGATTTACCTCATAGTTTATGTACTGGGTGGCATTTCATGATATGACCACATATAGCAGCTTGCTCCGACGGTCCCCTGCTGATGCACATCTAGGACATCTGAGGTTTTTTGCTATTGCAAAACATGTCTCTCTGTGGACTCTGTGTTTCTCCAGGGTGGCTGTGAAAAGCGAAACAGCTGAGTCACTGGGGATGCACATTTAAATGCTAATAGATCCTGGCAAGTTGCCCTGGAAAGCTCCTGTACGAAATTATACTCCCACTGCAGTTTTGAGACAACCATTTCCCCACATCAATGACATTAGCAAACTTCTTAATTTTTGCCCATGCGAAGTGATTTTAATTTGCAAGTCCCTGAACACTGGTAACGATGAACATCTTTTTGCGTATTTGTTCACTATTTGTACTTCTTCTTTTGTGTGTGCTCTATCCCTGTTCTTCCGTATCTCATTTGTAGACTTCTGAGGATAGGGATGGTGTGTTCTGTCCCTTGTTGTATCTCCCAAGCCCAACACAGCGTGTTACGAAGTAATTGCCCAAATACAAGATGAAATGATCCAAGTGAGTCATCATAACCTCTAACCTAAGCATGAGGTTAGAGGTTTTTTGCACTTTTTTTCAAAAAAACAGTCTGAAATCTCTTTCTCTGGACTGAGGATTAAAGCAGAGTTTTAGGCCTTTTATGGAAAAATCAGACCCCAGTCACTTTTGCTGATAGAAAGTTGTCCTGGAACACAAAGTCAGAGACCTACAGGCAGTTTAAAATTCATTCTTCAAGCTTGTGTGGGGGCCAAGATGGCCCTGTACAGTGGTTTTCCTGACTGTCACTTTTGCCTGACCAAGACTGCCCATACATTCAACAAAGTGTGTCCCCTATGTGCTTTTTTGAGAGGTGGTTACTAGCCTTGGAAGACTAAAATCCTCAAAGTACATGTCCAGAATCCTGGCTTTCCTGGAAAAACAGTAGACCTGGGGACACTGGGCCTTTCAGAAGAGAGAGTCCTCCCCAGTTTACCATAATCCCTGGGTCTTTGGCTTCTGGAGGCATTTGAATCTTCCCCTTCTGGTGTTCAATACAGTTGGAAGATAAAAGTAAACCAACTTAAAAATGAAGAACAGAAAGGGCTCCTGGGTGGCTCAGTTGGTTAAGCATCTGCCTTCAGCATAGGTCACGATCTCAGGGTCCTAGTGATGGGGTTTTAGAATATAGTTGAGGTTCAGTGGGGTGAGGTCCGGAGCCAATGGCCAAGAAAGAATTCTTGAGACGTCTTTGGTGCAAAATGGTGGTTTTATTAAAGCGTGGGGAGAGGACCTGTGGGCAGAAAGAGCTGCTGCCCCAGTTTGTAAGGTGCACCTCGGCTGATTACATACCTGGGAGTTCGGGGAGGTAAAGAAAAGGGAGGTTTCAAAGGGATTTTTGTATATTAAAGTAGACTCACAGGATACTGGAGGTCTTGCCATTGTCAGGTTAAGGTAGTTTTTCCTTGTAGTACAGTAAGATCACTGGGAGCTTCCTGGAGGACATTACACTCTGCCCGTATCTTCCAGTATCTGTCAGTGGGCTGCAGGTTATAAGGACATTTAATTGTGTCTACATTTCCTTCTAGAAGCTAGGTTATTGATAGAAATGCTTTGTTCTTATAGGTTGCTATGGCATTTTGTAAACTGAGGGAGATTCAGTCTTATAGGATTATGATTTCTATAAGTTAACCTTTTTTTCCTTTTCTTAGCTTTAGGGCAGCCAGGAGCGCATGAGAAATGTCATGTATATCCCATGGGGAGGGTTGTGGGGCTTTTGCTCTGTCCTTCTGTTCCCTCATCACTAGGATGGAGCCCCCTGTGGGGCTCCCTGCTCAGCAGGGAGTCTGCTTCTCCCTCACCCTCGGCCACTCCCCCCACTCCCTCTCTCTGTCTCTCTCAAATGAATGAATAAATAAAATCTTTAACTTGATTAACAGTTGTCTTATGTAGTCGGCTGCTCCCGTATTGGGGGGTAAATATTTACAATTGTTAGATCTTCTTGGTAGATAGACCCTTTAAGAATGATGTAGTGTCCTTCTTTATCTCTGACTACAGTCTTTAGTTTAAAATCTAATTTATCTGATATAAGAATTGCTACCCCAGCTTTCTTTTGAGGCCTATTGGCATGAAAGATGCTTTTCCATCCCTTCACTTCCAGTCTGGAGGTATCTTTTTTTTTTTTTTTTTAAAGATTTATTTATTTATTTATTTATTTGACAGACAGAGATCACAAGTAGGCAGAGAGGCAGGCAGAGAGAGAGAGAGGAGGAAGCAGGCTCCCCGCTGAGCAGAGAGCCCGACGCAGGTTCGATCCCAGGACCCTGAGATCATGACCTGAGCCGAAGGCAGAGGCTTTAACCCACTGAGCCACCCAGGTGCCCTGGATGTATCTTTAGGTTCCAGAATGGGTCTCTTGTAGAAAGCATATGAAAATAAAGAATAGAAAAACTACAAGGCAGTATGGGTGAGTATCACTTGGGTGATATCATATGGACATACAGAGGGATTCTGGAGGAAGAAGGGGCCTTGCAGGCTGGAGTGGTCACAAGAGATATATTGTTTATTAGCGGGGCCTTGAGGGTAGACAGACCTTGCTGGGTGGGGAGGGGGTGAGAGAGAAGAAAGGCCAGAGGTAGCAGTGTTAGGAGAGGTTCAGGTAATACTGTTGTGGAGAATGTGTGCATTTCCATGACATGAAATTCACAGAGACCAGGAGCACTGCTGTTGTTCATGATGGTCTTGAAAGCTGCAAAGTGGAGTGGGAAATTTTGTTTGCATTTTCCCCCAAATGACTTGTACCAGGAGATACAGGGAGATAGGGTTAAAGATATGATTTGGGGACAGGACATAGAGGGGCTTGGCTTCCCAGGGAAGAGTCTTGATCCTGTAGGTGATGGAGAATCTTTGAATTTAACTCAGAAGGTGATTTCAGTTATATACATGGTGTCGTAACAGCTACCATTTATTACTACTTTTTATGTTCCTCACGCTATGCTGAGCTTTTTAAAAAAATTGAGGTGAGGGACGCCTGGGTGGCTCAGTTGGTTGGACGACTGCCTTCGGCTCAGGTCATGATCCCGGAGACCCGGGATCGAGTCCCGCATCGGGCTCCCAGCTCCACGGGGAGTCTGCTTCTCCCTCTGACCTTCTCCTCGCTCATGCTCTCTCACTGCCTCTCTCTCAAATAAATAAATAAAATATTAAAAAAAAAATTGAGGTGAAATTCACGTAACTTAAAATCAGTCATTTTGAAATGTAAAATTTTGTGGCATTTAGTATATTCACAAAGTACTAGCCAGCACCTCTCTCTAGTTCCAAGATGTTTTCATCATCCTAAAAGGAAAACCCATAACCATTCAGCAGTCACTCCCTCTTCTCCCCTCCTCTCTCGACGCTAGCCTGCTTTCTGTTTCTATTCATCCTGGATTTTTCTCTATCTGATTTATTGATCCTAAATATTTCATCTAAATGGAATCGTATGATATACAGCCTCTGGTGCCTGGCTTTTTGTACTCAGTATAATGTCATTAAGGGTGACCATATACACATCAGTACTTCATTCCTTTTTATGGCTGAATGATATTCCATTGTATGGGTTTGCCACATTTTGTTTATTCATTCACCATATGATCCATTGATGGCCTTTTGGGCTGTGTCCACCTGTTGGTTATTGTGAATGGTGCCACTATAAACATTCATTTTTGAGTACCTGAGCATTTGTTTTTAATTCTTTTGTGTAGAAGTAGAATGTATAACTCATACGGTAATTTCATGTTCAATTTTTTTGAGGCTTTGCTGATCTGTGTCTTTTCTTTTAATCTTCTCACCAATCAGTGAGGGAGAGCCATAGTTACCTCTTACAGATAAGAAATTTGAGGCAAGAAAACTGAGGTCCAGAGAAGTTACATGGCTCTCCTAAGATTGCACAGCTGGAAAGTGGTAGAGTTGGGATTTAAGCCCAGGACTGGTTCTGAGTTTAGAACTGGAGCCCTTAACCATTAGGCAGCCTTGCCTCTTTTAGAGCCCCTAAGGAGGATGGCATTATGCATCAAGAAGCGAGCTCATTTCCTCGCTCAGGGAACCATTAATTGAAAGAAAATTTTTCTTCTGACTGCAGGAATTTACCTAATGGCAAAGCTACAAAGCCACCTATTGTCTGTTGAACTGAACAAGAGTTTTACCAACAAAAGGAAAGTGAAAACAATCTCTATGGGCACTTTTCTGCTCCCTTGTGCAGGTAGACATCATTGCCACCTGGAAAGATCAGGGACACATTCTTCCAGCCTTTCCCCCTTTCAGTGTCCTTGTGGCCATCCTGTTAGTCTGTAGCCATCTCTGATCCCTTTGCCGGGGGACTGGTGATTTCAGGTACAGTGGAACTCTCAGGTAGCGTGTCTGAGTGGGAAGTTGCCCAAACATCTGACTCTTCTTTTCATGTAGGGCTTTCCTACTGCTTGCCAGGGAGAAGCCAGAATAAGTGATGTTCATTAGGATTAATGCCCATTGAATGGAAATGCGAAATTGATCACAGATAGCCCTTTTTGAAACGAGGCCCCAGGGTGACTGAGAAGTAAATCAGGAACAAACAAAGTCTCCGCTGGGTTCATCACAACTGAGACCTGGTAACTGCTGAAAAGTGAAATCGATCTATGACACACATGGTTCCTAGGAAGTGCCGGCATCATTGGGGTGGGAGGTACACAGCCCTCAGAATCTCTGTTGGATCTGCTATGCTAGAGAGGTACTGAGAAGCTACATCCTGAAATGCTCCCATCTTGTTCTAAAGCGACATCTTTTCTCAGGCCACAAGGGGGGCAGGGTCACTTCAAACACCTGCGTATGTTGATAGCCAGCTGCTTACTAAGGTGTGTGATAGTGAAGCACAAAGTTGCATTTCTAAGTAGGTTCTTAACCCCTTTTGGCATATTGAAATCTGTTGTCCGTCTCATATAAATAAAAGCCTCCGGAATGTACCGTCGCTTATATTTCTGTGTTTGCGTCTTGGTTTGTACTTAGCCGTTAAGTTGCGCCTCTTTCATTGGCTCTTTCACACCCATCAGTGAGGTCTCCTGCTCTCTGGTTTCTCATTGGTTTTGGCCAGTGGCAGGCACTAGCAGGAGATTGGAGGGAAGGAGGATAAAGGGAGTTGAGCACATCTGAATTCCTAATTCACATCCTGATGGGACACACGCTAGTAGTGGTTGTGCTTCTCTGTGGTGGCCCATAGCTCCTGTCAAGTGACCCTTTCCCAAAGCTATAGATTTTGTTGAGTTCTAGTAACCCTTCTTCCATTTGTTGTCCTTTTAATCCTAGGCGTGGTATCAGCTTCCCACATTTTTTTTTTTAATCTCTGGGGGGTCTTTGTTCCTTGTGGGTTTTCTTCAGCTGGCCCACGACTTTATAAAGAGTCCTCCCTCATCCTCTTCAGGATGCCATCTGTTTCCTGCCATGCCCTTTCCCAGGACCCAATACCCAATATCTCCCGTCCCTATGGCAGGTATCTGATAGTTGATAAGATGAAGTAAGAACCCCCAGGCTGGAACAGAATACAGGCTGAAGAGCATCAAACTGTGGCACCATCATCTTGTGCCTAATGACACTGGACCAGAGAACAGAAGAACAGAAGGCTGAGAAATTTGTTCAGGAAATGGAAACAGCAGAGGAAACTAGAAGAGAAGTTGCCTAGGAGGAGGCATACAGAAGAGAAGAATTAAAAATAACTTTCTGACCAAAGTCATCAACCTGTAGCAACCTGAGGGTCATTTGGTGAGATGATCTGTGAGTTTCAGCTAAGCATGTGCAGCGGACTTTCGTACGTACCGTTACTGCTAGAGTGACTTTTCCCTTTTCTTAGTATACCTTGAGAGGGGCACTTTCCATGTGCACATAACTAGGCCGTCTCCTATCTTTTCATTCAAGGATTTGAGCTTCTTGCATGTTCCTGGAATGAGCCAAGTCATTTCTTACTTCTGTCCTTTCTCACTCAAATAGTTCTCTTTGACAGCTTTTCCACCATTGATACTTCTTAGTCTTTCTTTAAGACTTGGTCAACTATGATAATTGTTAGTCTTTCTTTAAGATTGCCTGAGAGGCTCAGGAAGCCGTACCTACTCCCTGGTCTGATGGAGATGCCCTTCTGTACTCCCATAGCACCATTCCTAGTCTTCTCCTCTACTCCCCTACTGCTGCAACATGTAATCTGTACAGTAGGATTTTGGTCCCACTTACGGTGCAAGAAGTAGTTTAATAATTGTGATTAGGGGAAAGGACATTAAAAATTCAGATATTTGGGGGCACCTGGGTGGCTCATTTGGTTAAGCGACTGCCTTTGGCTCAGCTCATGATCCTGGAGTCCCAGGATCGAGTCCCACATTGGGCTCCCAATTCAGCGGGGAGTCTGCTTCTCCCTCTGATCCTCTCTCTCCTCTCCTCTCATGCTCTCTCTCACTAACTCTCTCTGTCTTTCTCAAATAAATAAATCAAATCTTTAAAAAAAATTCAAATATTTTGGAGATCCTTGGGGACAGTGGGATAAAAAAGACTATTGATACTTTGAGAGTGGGAAAGGAGGCTGTAGAAGTTCTGAAAAATTCTATTTCATAAGGTGAAGACATATACTTCTAACTAGGAAACCAAGCTCTTCATACATTAAATAAGATTGAATATATCAATATTTTGTTCAAAGGGAAGCAAAATCCCCGCGAAAAGAGGGGAAGGAGCAAGTCTTAGGGTAAGAGGACATTTTCATCATGATTCACGAAGCTTCTTGCCCTCAGGAGGACCCAGACAAACAGCGAAGAGAACTGCATGTTTGTGTTTGTCATGGCATGTGGTGGAGGTCCTCCAGACCGCTCCCCGGCGGTGATTTGCTGGGAGGATTCATGAACTCAGCAGGTGGTCATACTGATGGCTATAGTGTATTACAGCGAAGGTCACAAAGCAAAGTCAGCTTAGGGGAAGGTTCATGGGGTGAAGACCACAGGAAACCAGGCACAAGCTTCCCAGAGGGCCCCCCCCCCCAGTGGAGTCACACAGCGTATGCTTAATCCCCTCAGCAATGAGCTGTGACATGTGAACTCCTTTCTACCAGTGAAGTTCGTCAGAGACTCAGTGCCCAGGGTTTCTCCTGGGGGTTGTCACATGGGCACCCTCTGCCTGGCACATGCCCGGTTCCAGACTTGCTGAAGGAAAACAGGTGTTCACCGTAACCTGTATTGTTTTCACAGTTTAGGCACAGTGAGCCCTCTTCTCAATTCTGGGAATTGCGGGAGCCTTCTCCAAATCCAAGTGTGCAGATGCCAGACAAGGGCCAACTTTGAAAGCAGGACTTTCTAAGGAGAGCAGTCCTCAATCCTGCTATATTTGCCTTTTTCCTCCTCACATGGTATAACATGGATTACCCATGGTTAAAGGTGGCATCTGTGTAGTTCCAGCAAGTAGATGTTCCTTCTCCTTTGATCCCATGAAGAATGGGGGCTTCCTGAAATATGAGTTTAGATTTCTTTCTTCAGATATCTTAGCAGTGATTTCCAAACCTCAAAGGAACTGCCAACAGTTGGCTTTAATTAAATGGCTACTCACAACCCCCTTCTTTGCATCCCATCCTGAGGGGCTTAAGTCCAAGTTCCCAGGAGCCATCCCTGCTGCAGATAATAAGACTCATCTTTCAGGGCGTTGCCAGAAGTTAAAGCCCATGTCACTGGAGGGCTCTCCATCAAATAAACTTTTTTTTAAAATGTCACTGGTTTTACTTTTTATTTTTTTTTTAGAATAAATTTCATTTACTTATTTATCAGGCAGAGAGAGACAGACAGAGAGAGAGAGAGTGAGCTCACACAAACAGGGAGCAGCAGGTAGAGGGAGAAGCAGGCTCTCCACTGAGCAAGGAGCCTGATGTGGGACTCAGTCCCAGGACCCTGAGATCATGACCTGAGCCAAAGGCAGACACTTAACTGACTGAACCCCCCCGACGTCCCAGATAAACTCTTTTTATCTGCAGTGCTTCATGTACCGCCCCTCTTCACCAAGCATCCTAGTCATACTATCCTTGGTTTTGCCTACCCATGCTACCTAAGGTCCTGTGGCTCCTATAGAATGCCATTCCATTCTCTCTAGCCGACCCAGACCTTGCTCATCAGGTTAGGCTGAGGGTCGACTCGTGGTGCTGGTCTGGTAGCCAGCAGAAGAGGTGGGAGCATTGTTTTGTTAGGCACCTACCCCATTTGAAGTTTTGCTTCTTCAAACAAGGGAAGGGGACTGTCTTCCTACAAGAGGGAGAACACTTCAGGAAGCCCAGAAAGTTCAGTGGGATCTTAGGGTCAAAGGTAATCAAGTGCATCTTCCCAGGTATCCCCACCCCAAGCATTGGCATCCTACTCCTTCCCATCAGGCTCCTGATTTTGGTGTAGGAATCCAACCTTCTCTGAAGTTCTTCACAGTTACGTGCTGTGTACTTTCTTCAGCTTTCTTTTCATGCTGAAGAAGATCCGGGTTTCGTTACGTACTGCCAAGGAGGCTCTCTGACACAATTTGCTCTAAATTGTTGAATGACTGCCCCAAAGCTGTCGTTTTTTCTCTCTCCAGTGCATTTGTGGTATTTAGCAACAGCCACCCAAATTCACAATCCTGATAATTACTGTATCTCTGATTCCTCCTCTCCAGCACTAGTGATGTTGCACAAGCCAGTGCATCCTTCCCACCTATAGCCTGTCCTAGGTGAAAGTCTTAGCATTTGTGCCCATGTGCCAGGGACAGCTGATGCTTCATCTCACCAGTGATCGGCTTCTTATTGCTAGGCAACCAATCAGTGACCCGACTCCAGAATTCTTCCTTTGAGTTTGGTTCTTAAGACTGCTCCTTATATCAACTCTCTTAGGTTAGTGGAGGAGGCAGAATAATGGCCCCAAAGATGTCCCTGTCTAATCCCCAGAATCAGCAAGTATGTTACCTGACATGGGAAAGAGGACTTTGCAGATATAGTTAAGTGAAGGGTCTTGACATGAGGAGATTATCCTGGATTATCCATCTGGGACCAATGTATTTACAGGAGTCATTATAAGAAGGATGCAGTAGGGGTCACAGTCAGAGAAGGTGATGTGACAATGGAAGAAAAGGTTGCAGTGATGCAGGGCCATGAACTGAGAAATGTAGGTGACTAACAGACATTGGAAAAGGCAAGGAATGGGTTGTCCTCAAGAGTCTGCAGAAGTAACACAGCCCTACTAACATCTTGATTGAGCTCAGTGAGATCTGGGTCAGATTTCTGCCCTCCAGAACTATAAGATAATAAATTTGCATTGCTTAAGCTGCTAACTGTGTGTTAATTTATTAGAGCAGTGATAGGAAATGAATATAGTTGGGTTCCCTAGAAGCAGAGCCTGAGTCAGGGGTTTGGGTATACATGATCTATTGAGAGAATGCTCTCAGGAGATCCCTGGAGGAGACTGAGGAAGACAAGACGAAAAGGATCCACAGGGAAGGGTGTGGCCCCATGGCCTCTGCCTTGCATGGAAGTTACACGGCAGAGTTATTCTCTCTTGAGGCAAGGATGCTGCCCTTCGATCCTGGTTTCAGGCAGTCATTGGCAGCCCCTTGGTTGGTGAGGATGTTGAGGTGGGGCGGGGCAGGACGTCCCCTTCTAGATGACGTGACTCCTGTCAGCAAAGCTTTTCTCTGAGAAGGGAGGCACCTGTGACCTGTTATCAGCCAACACAGCAGCTGGGCATGGGTGCACGGTCCTGGTAGTGGAGACCCTTATACTGAACAGAACTCGTACACTCCAGTGAGACCATGTGATATGCCAGACCAGAGAAATTAAAACAAATGTAATCAGTGGTGGCTTTCCTAGCCTGATTGCTTTGGCCTCCAAATGCAGGCTCAATCTGACTTTCATAGAAGCAGCCACGCGAATTCAGCTGCCTAGTAACCATGACTTGGTGGCTTTGCAGATTTCAGCTGTTTTACTGAATTTTCCCAGCTTCTGTTTTAGTTTATCCAAACAACCTTGGCTTGCCCTAGTTGACTGTTGGTCTTGCAGTTCGCATCAGGCCACTGGCACTATCGAATCTGAGTGAGAAGCCCCGTGAACTAACTGACTCACCGGAGAATTTTTGGCTTGTTCGGGATCTCCGAGGGGGCAGTGCTGGTCCTTGAATACTAATTGCTGGTCTGTCACCTGACTAGATCAACACAGGATGTGGGACACCAGTAGCTAGTCTCCAGTGGAGATAGGATTTCAGCCTTAATTATTTTACCCCTTGACGGCACAACGAAAGCATCCAAACTGATGGAAAATGGGATTCTTCACTGAGCCGCATCATGCCCCAGATCTGTAATTTGATACAAAAGCTTCACACAAATTGAAATTAAAATGAACTTTAGATGCTTCCTCCCATCAAAGCAGTTTGCACCAGCAGGCTTCTCTCTTTCATGAGTTTGCTATAGCAAAGGAGGCACTGGACGGCTCTGCTGTTAGTGACTGTGGAAGTAACACAATCTCCCTGCTTGTCAACTGCAGGCAAGAAAATGAAATGAAATGAAAACCAATTGGAGGCCTAATTATCCTTTTCAAAATGACTTCACCCTGTGGCGTGGCCCACTGAATACATAAAAGACACCTTTCTTTTTCTTTCTTCTTTTCCTTTTGGGTATTTGGGGCCACACTAACAGAGGGTCACACTGGGATTCAGGAGACGAGGCACTCAGGGTTTGAGTCTAATTTACCTGCTTTATAACACCTACAGAGGGAGTGGCTTTCTGCCAAGCATTGCTGAAGCACTGCTCAGATAGTGACATATTTATGTCTCATAATGACTCGATGAGGTCGGTACTGATATTGTTGCTATTCTAGAGAAAACTAAGGAACAGAGAGGTGAAGTGATTTTCTCAGAGTCACACAGCTTGTAAGCAGCACCAGAGCTGGAATTTGAACCTGGGTAGCCTGGCTCCAAGTTCAGGATCTTAATACACTGTCTTCTTCTTTGTAATGAATCTGGCTGGAGTTTGGTTTTCACAAGGAAAACAAAAAGCTTGCATCTGTCCCCACTGGTAGGACAGGCCTTTGGTCACAGTAGGGGCAGGAGAGCAGATCCAGGTGTGTTCACGGCACATCCCGAGGGTCATCCTTAAATGTGACACCCCCCATATTCTCATTCACAAAAGGGTCATATTATGCATACCATTCTGCTCTAGTTTCTTTCTTTCTATTTATTTATCTATTTTTAAATTAACATAGAATGTATTATTAGCCCAGGGGTACAGGTCTGTGAATCATCAGGCTTACACACTTCATAGCACTCACTATAGCTCATACCCTCCCCAGTGTCCAAAGGAGATAGCCCTTACTTCCTTGCTCTCCAGTTTGCTCCCATTCATATTGTCCCCCAAAGTGGATGGAGAACACCTGTTTCTTCACACCTTGCTGGTACTGTGCATCAGGAAACAAACATTGCCCGTGTGATAAGTGAAAAATGCTATCTTGGGGCTCCTGGATGGCTCAGTGGGTTAAGCCTCTGCCTTCAGCTCAGGTCATGATCTCAGGGTCCGGGGATAGAGCCCCGCATCGGGCTCTCTGCTCAGCATGAAGCCTGCTTCCCCCTCTCTCTCTGCCTGCCTCTCTGCCTGCTTGTGTTCTCCCTCTCTCTCTGTGTCAAATAAATAAAATCTTTTAAAAAATGCTATCTTGTTTTTGTTTTGATTAATTATGAGCTCAGCTAAGCATCTCTTCATTGCTTACTGGCTAGCTGAATTTATTTTTCTGTTAACTGCTTCCTTGAATGCTTTGTTCATTTTTTTTTTCCCACTCGAGTTCTTTATCTTTTTCCTACTGCTTTGTAGACACCTCCTTCATTTTTTAAAGCCTTGGAGGGCTCTAGCTCTTTACTTTATATAGCTGGCCTTGTACTCTAGCCTGGAAAGACTTTGGTTGAACCAACTTTCCTCCTCCTTTTCCTTTTCTTTTCTCCCCTTTAATCTTTATTTCCGAGTACAGTGCTATGCACCCTGTGGACACAATAAACATGTGCTGATTGACTGTTTTATTTATCTGATTTTTATGGCTTCTTTCCTCTGAAGAGCTCCACAGACTTTATAGTCATTAACTCGATAACCCTCAAAGCACTCTAGTGTGGCAGCTGTAATTACTGTCGGGGTGTTTGAGATGGTGAAACAGAAGAGCCAAGATTCTCCAGAATTATTCTTTGAGGGCCTCAGAAAGGGGCTTGGGGGGAGTTCATCCCCTTCACAAGCTGTGGACCAAAAGAGTATAAAAAAGGGTCCCAGTCAGAATGATTGCAGATTGGTGGTGGGCGATCACCGGGTCTACAGAGATTTCTCCAAGCCCTCCTTCTGAACAAAGACTGAATAGCGGGTATGTGTGCCTGGTTCAAGTCCTAGTTCATTTTCTCAACAACTATGTGGTGTTGGGCAATGACAGTAACTGACATTTACTGGGCTCTTCCTCCATGCTAGACCACATGCCGAACATTTTTCACACACTGCCTCACTTGGCCTTCAGAGCAATTTTGTGATGTGCTGAAAGGTTAAGTGACTGGCCAGCAATGCTTGGAGCTAACTCTTGCTGTTTGTAGTGGGCTGAATGGTGGCCCCTGAAAGATATGTTTATGTCCTCAGCTCCAGAACTTGTAAATGTGACCTTATTTGGAAAAAGAATCTTTGTAGAGGTAATCAAATTAAGGATCTTGAGATGAGATTATCCTGGAATATTTAGGTAGGCCTTTAATCCAACCACAAGCATCCTTAAAAGAAACATACAAAAGAGATACAGATACAGGTGAAAAGAAGGCCATGTGAGAAGTCAGTTTCCTGGTCTTTTATTATGTGGTTACCTATGAATTAGCCGCTTTCATTTCTTTCTGTGCATCTCCCTTTGTCTTATTTTTAATACTAACAATACTTACTGTAAACTTATCTTTTTGTACTTATTATAAATTTGGAGTAAACCATACTTATAAGCTCCCTAGAGCACTCCTAAGTTTGGGGATTCACATGGAGGACTCAGAAGACTCAGGATATAGTTGGACTCATGGCTGAGACTTTGAATAGTGGAAGGATACACAGCAAAACCAGCAAAGGGAAAAGTGCATCTGGAGGAAAACAGACACAGGCTTCCAAGAGTCCTCTCCCAGTGGAGTGACACGTGATGAGCTTGATTCCCCCAACAACAAGTTTTGACAACATGTGTGAAGTGCTTTCTACCATGGAAAACTGCTAGAGACCCAGTGCCCATGGGTTTCACTGGGGGCTGGTCACCTAGGGACCTTCTGCCTAGTATGTACCAAAATTCCAGACTCCCAGAAGCAAAGCAGATGTTCAGCATGAACCCTATTGTTTGTACAAACAGGTTAGGTATGGCGGGCACCTTTACCAGTTTTGGAAAGGGGGGAACCCTCCTGAGGTCCAAGTTCCCTGACACCGGTGAAGGGCCAACCTTGCAAGCAGAGCTTTGTAAGCATAGCAATCTCAAGCCTGCTGTGTTTACTTTCTGCATGGCATATGATAAAAGTTAATTATTTCCAGACATAATTTTATTTAATATCTTACAAGACGGAGGGTATTATTATTCATAATTCAGAGATGAAGAAATTGAGGTTATAGGGGTTTAAGGACCTCACCCCAGACTGTCATTGGTAGATCAGAGCACAGGCAGGTTAGAATATAATCACTGTTCAGTAAGTCATTCCCATTACAGGGAAGAGCTTTAGGGAAGAGAGAAGTTGTTACAAGGGGCTCCTAACAGAGAGCACTGGGTTATGCTAGAGGAATCCCTATATCTCCATGACATAACAATCCATTTTATTTTCCACTCAAGCCTCCTATCTATTGTTGGTCAGACTGGGTTGCTGTTCTGTGTTGTCCTCACGCTGGGACCCAGCTATTAGAACAGCCACTGTTGCCAGTCATCGGGGTAGGAGGAAAGCACAGGTGCAGACTGTGGTCTTAAAGCTTCCAGGCGGACGTGTGATGTGCATCACGCTCATTGGCGAACACGAGCCACGTGATCTCTCGTAGCTTCTCAACGGGGTGGGGAAGTGCGATCCTAGTAGGAATATTCCTTGAACAGCACCAAGGACCACACAGCAGCCAGACAACATCGGCTTCTGGTTACTGCACCTCTCCTCTGAACCCTCTGCTGAGCCGTGCCTTTTCTTGATATAGGTATGATTGGAAATCTGGTCCCGGTGGCCTAGAGGGTATCCCTGGAGTCTAGCGGCAATGTTCTGTGTCTGTCATGCGTCATTTGTCCATGGACAGCAGACCCCATGCTAGAATTTATAACAATTAATGTCTTTGGGGCTCCTCCTTCACTAAGACTCTGTCTCACCCCTTTCTTTTGCCATTGAGCTGAAACCATCTCAAAACGAGCTGGAGAGAAACCTCCAGGCTCAATCCAGCTTTTTGAATCCCTGCCAAATGTTGCCTAGACATCTAAAACCCCGGGTTCCTTAAAAAAGAATTCCAGGGGTATATTTATTAGCAAGCATGAATTTCGACAGATTTTCATGTTCCTCTCTCTTGGCAGGGAATGCAGGGATCTCCTGCCAGTTTCTGACAGCCTTGTCGCTAGGTGTTAAGTGAAAAACATCATCAGCCCGGTCTATTGATAGGTTCAAGTGACAGTGTATGTTGCCAATCTCAGCCAAGAATCACTTCTGACAATTTTCCCCTGCATCACGGTGCTTGGGCAGGAACATCCCTCCACCCTACTTCCTCAGGAGTTTAAGACACTGTAACCATATTAAGGTTGCATATGTCTGCATGGCTGCAAGCAGTAGGTTTGTGGAGGAATTAAGCAGGGCATATGGCTTCCAGCGGGCTGCCTGGATCGCTGAAGCATCGCCCAGCCCTGTGCCAAGCAGTGCTGTTGAAGCTGCTGTGCCCGGTGCTCCCCAAAAGAAGAGTTTCAGCCAAACTTGTTGATTAGTGCTCACTGAGGCTGCCAACATGCTCTGCCTGTTTGGTGAGGCTGGCCCCTCTCGTGGACAGACCTTACCCTGCCCTCTCCCACCCCCTGGGGATGGCAGTCACTGTTTGTCTCCAGTTCTCAGCCTTAGGTCAGGCCGACACTCCCTTCCCCTTCCAACTCTGCGGTCTCCTATTTCCTCTAATCCATTCTCCATCAGGAACTCAGAAAGATGTTTTCAGAATACAGAGCTGATCACGGCCATAGTTATAATAGTAATGGTAGTAGTAGTATTAGTAGGATTAGTAATCATAGTAATAATAAAACTTCACTAGATTCTCAGTGATGCTAAGTGAAAAAACAGAATTCTCAGGATCCCTCCATGGTCCTGCCTGGCCCCTGCTCTCCTTTCCTGCCTCATCCACAAAGAGGCCCCTGTTTACTCTCCATGCTCAAGCCCCCCCAGGCTTCTTTAGGTTCCAGTAAGGACCATGTCTGTCTCTTTCATGGGCCTTGCACGTGCCCATTCCTTTTCCCCCACCAGTCTCTTCATCCTGGTTCAGTGGTTCCCAGCCTTGACTACACATTAGAATTGTCTGGGGGTACAGGAAGGAGATTCCTTTCTTTTTAACATGTACTTATTTGTTTTAGAGAGAGAGAGTGGAGATGGGGGACAGAGGGAGATGGAGAGAGAGAATCTCAAGCAGACTTCCTGCTGAGCATGGAGTCCAACAGAGGGCTTGATCCCATGACCACAAGATCATGACCTGAGTTGAAATGAAGAGCTGCGTGCTCAGCTGACTGAGCCACCCAGGTGCCCCAGAGGGATTCTAAAAATGCCAATGCTTGGGCCTACCACCAAAGGTTTGAATTTTTTTGGTCTGGAGAGAGGCCTGGTAATCATTTCACGGGTGCCATATCTGATAATTGCTGGGCAGCCATTGGGTCTCAGCTCTGGGGCTCTTTCTTCAAGGAAGATTTCCTAATATCCCCGTTAGGTCAGAATATTTCTATTTTACGCTACCGAAGAATCACCTACCCACCCTTCTTCATAGTACTTCAGAATCTGGACTTTAGGTGCCCCTGGGCAGCTCAGTCTGTTAAACATCCAACTCTTGATTTTGACTCAGGTCATGATCTTGGGGTGGTGGGATCTAGCCCTCTCCCTCTGCCAACCCTTCCCTCCCTCACCCTGCACATGTGCTCTCTCTCTCAGTATAAATAAATAAATTGTAAAAAAAAAAGTCTGAATTTATACTTAATTGTGGGATAATTGGATTAATATCTCTCTCGGTGGACTTTCATCATCATGTGGGCTGTGGTTGTGTATGATTTTGCTCACTGTTGTAAATCCAGTGCTGTCACAGTGACTAATGCCTGAGAGGAGGTCAATAAATGAATGATTTTGGGGGCAGTTCCAAATCTTCAGGGTGGCCCGCATAATCCTATTCAGATTTAAGGACTATCAAGTAGATTTTTAAAAAAATTTTTAATTTTTTATATACATATAAAGTATTTTTATCCCCAGGGGTACATGTCTGTGAATCGCCAGGTTTACACACTTCACAGCACTAACCATAGCACATACCCTCCCCGATGTCCATTACCCCACCCCCTTTTCCCAACCCCCCTCCCCCCAGCAACCCTGTTTGTTTTGTGAGATTAAGAGTCACTTATGGTTTGTTTCCCTCCCAATCCCATCTTGTTTCTTTTCTTCTTTTCCTACCCCCCAACCCCCCATGTTGCATCTCCACTTCCTCATATCAGGGAGATCATATGATAGTCGTCTTTCTCTGATTGACTTATTTCACTTATTCACTTATTCACTTATTTCATTATTCAAGCATGATACCCTCTAGTTCCATCCACGTCGTTGCAAATGGCAAGATTTCATTTCTTTTGATGGCTGCATAGTATTCCATTGTGTATATATACCACATCTTCTTTATCCATTCATCTGTTGATGGACATCTAGGTTCCTTCCATAGTTTGGCTATTGTAGACATTGCTGCTGTAAACATTCGGGTGCACGTGCCCCTTCAGATCACTACGTTTGTATCTGCAGGGTAAATACCCAGTAGTGCGATTGCTGGGTCATAGGGTAGTTCTATTTTCAACTTTTTGAGGAACCTCCGCGCTGTTTTCCAGAGCGGCTGCACCAGCTTGCATTCCCACCAACAGTGTAGGAGGGTTCTCCTTTCTCTGCATCCTCACCAGCATCTGTCATTTCCTGACTTGTTAATTTTAGCCATTCTGACTGGTGTGAGGTGATATCTCATTGTGGTTTTGATTTGTATTTCCCTGATGCCGAGTGATGTGGAGCACTTTTTCATGTGTCTGTTGGCCATCTGGATGTCTTCTTTGCAGAAATGTCTGTTCATGTCCTCTGCCCATTTCTTATCAAGTAGATTTTTAATGTTGCTCTGGCGAGGGGCTCCTTCTCTGGTTAGTTGTGAGAATCCCAACCAGTCTTTCTAGCGACCGAGAGCAGTGACAGGGTTAGGATAGATTAGTAAGCGTGAAGTGGTATGGAGTGGAACTAGGTGGGCTGGTCTGAATGGTGGTCAGATCCTACAGGGCAGAGGTAGAGGTGAAGCAGTTACATGTGGAGGGAACATTCTGGCTATAAAGACATGCCTTTCTATGAATAGCCCATGAATTAGGTGTCAAGTAAATTCAATATTCTGACCCAGAACAGTGTGCTTCCACTATTTCTGGAAAGGAAACAGGCATTCCAACTGGATGGATAAGAACAAATGTGGTTTAGGAGGAATCAGCTCTTGAAGACGGGTGAGGATATCTCAAGAGAATGTGTAGAATCACTGGGTGAATTCAGAGGTCACAGGTCGCCAGAAGTTACATGCCAGAGGAGACGATTTTCAGCTGAAATTGTGAAACTGCAGCCTCCAGTCTTTGAGACATAACAAGGGGTAAGAGAGCTGCTAGAAACATGTAGAGGGAAAATGTTCTGATTGTCCAGAAAGAGGAAAATGGCAGAATCTTGAAATTGCAAATCAGACCTTGTGGAAGATACCAGGGAAAATTACAGAAGGATTTAAGTAAAGGTTGTGTTCATTAGAAAAGAAAGCAAGAATCACCAGACTTGTATGGGTTTTCTGAGAACCAGTCTCATTGAACTGACATTATTTAATCTTATAGCAAGGTTATCAGGTGGAAAGATCATGCTGAAAATATGTATGCGGCCTATTTTGATTTCAGTGAGGCATTAGGTAATGGTTCCTCTGATACCTTTTTTCAGATAAGGTAGAAATTAGTTGGATTTGTAATTGACTAAACTGCCGTACCTGAAGGATACCTCACTTTAGAGGGAGGAATCCTAGCATTGCACGGACTTCTAAATTTGTCCCTGTCTCCTCTCCCTCCATTCTCTACAGATTTCCCTTGCACATTCTCTTCCCAGGACCTTCTCTTGGTGTGTCACTGATTCTCCAATCTGTACTTCCTATGTAAGGGCCTATTTAGCCAGAGCGGCCCCACCTTGGTTGAACAGCCATTTTGTTGTTTATGCAGTTGTTTATGCAGCCCCCCCCACTCCCAGGGAAACTTACTTAAAGGCAAGTCCCGGAAACCAGTCCCAGGTAACAAAGACCAAATACAAGGGTGGGTCAGGTCAGGTGGAGATAACGGCCGAATGCAGGGATGAGTTGGGTCAGGTGGAGACATCCAATCAGTAAAGCTCGAATACTGTCTCCCTAGCTACCAAGGAGTGTGGCCCCCGCCTTTTGGGCGCCTTTTGGGCACCAGTTCTGACTAAGGTAATAGGCTAGTTCAAATAGCTACTGTGGGGTGAATTGTAATTCAATTGGCCGCCCATGTGTGACCTAGCATGACTGTGCAGCTTTCTCTGTGTGTTACAATCCCATTTGCCACCTGTGTGTGGCCAGGCTCAACCACATGGACTTTGCTCTATATAAGTTAGTCTCTAAGACAGGGAGGGGTGGCCCTCTCTGTAAGGGGCGGCCCTGATCGGTCTGTTTGACGGTCGGTTTGATTCTTGATGCTTGGCTCGAAATAAAGCTTTGCTTGACCTTCGCTTTGTATCAGTCTTGCTCCTTTGACCATGGACCCATTATTGGGGGACCCAACATTGGGGACCCAACACTTCATTTTTTCTCCAAAACCAGAGAACCACGTTTCCAGCTGGAAATCCTGTTTACTTCAAACTAGTCAGCCAAATGGAACCCCTTATCTTTCTTACTTCTTACCCCAAATCTCAGTCTTCACTTTTTTTAGGCAACAGGAAATGAAGAATTTGCTCTGCAACCAGGCATCAGGATCTTTCTTAAACTTGGGCTGTAGCTTCTTTCAGTCTTTATTTTTGTTTCCAAGTAGACTGAGGAGAGGTTTCATACCGTCAGGATCACCACCACCCCTGTTGCCATCCCCATGTGTACCGCCACCACCTCCGCCTCCAACACCACAACCTCCTCATACCACCGTCACCACCACTACCATCGTTGCGGTCAACACCATCACCACTGGCAACGTTGAAACAGGCGTGTTTGTTTGTTTCACACCAGAGTGGGAAAACACACAGAGAACACAGAGAGTAAAACTGAGATATTACATGTAACCGATGTATTCTGGCATTGGATGCCCACAACCCAATAAAGTAGATACTACCCTTATTATCACTTCACAACTGAGAAAGTCTAGTCACAAAGAAGTCAAGTCTCCAGCTCAAGATGATACAGCTCACAAATGCAAAGCCCGGATTCATATCACCTTCAGACAGTTCCCCTGCAGAGCCCGTACTCTTAACCATTGCTTCCTGCGGAGACAGCTTGCAGGTACAGCTTTCCTAATTCCTCAAAGAATTCTTAAATTTTGTGCCACTAAGTGCATCGTGTCCTCATTGGTTGTGTAATTGTTTTTGTGATTAGACTGAGCTTTTTTTTTTTTATTAAAGATTTTATCTATTCATTTGACAGAGATCACAAGTAGGTAGAGAGGCAGGCAGAGAGAGAGGGGGAAGCAGGCTCCCTGCGGAGCAGAGAGCCAGATGCGGGGCTCGATCCCAGGACCCTGAGATCACGACCCGAGCCGAAGGCAGAGGCTTAACCCACTGAGCCACCCAGGTGCCCCTAGACTGAGCTTTTTAAGGGCAGGGATTTTCCTTTTATTTATCTTAATACCATTAGGGCCTAGAACTGTGCTTAGCGTAGAAGTGAATGCTGGCAAGGTGATTCCTGTGTCTCTAAGTGCTTTGGATTTTATCAGGGTTCCTTTGCAGGGTTCATTTGCAACAGAATTGCCTGGGAAATTTAGAACCTGTTTTAAGGCTTTACACAGACCACCTGAATCAATCTCTGGGAGTGGGGTTAGGTAATCTCTATTTTAAACACATTCTCCAGTGATTTTTATATTCTCTTGTTGGAAACCCACTGTGGCCTCTTCCAGGGCTGATTCTGTCATGATGATTTTCATTTTGTTCACATAAGACAGTAAAAGATGCCGTGGAAAAAAACGGTTCTGGGAATATATTTCCAACAGCATTTGATTTCCGGGATTCTATATTCAGCTGTATTGTTTTTGTTGTAAGTTTCCTCAAATCTTCTGTGGAAAGAGCCAAGCTATATAAATCAATATGAATTAATAAAATTAAGCTATACTGTTTCCCTAAGTCATCAGACGATGGAAGCCTCAATATCACCGCTGCCCTCATGGCCACTAAAACTCTGACCCACCACTGACCAGAAGGCATTTCTAGCAGAGGCAAGAAGGGCACTGCAGGGCCAGGAGTTTTCTTAAGTACCAGGGGGTCAAGCCATGTAAAGCAAATTACTTCCCCACTTTGTGTTCTCTTCCTGGAATCTTCAGATGTGAGATTGGCCTCATACAAAAATCCCTCACTCTGAAGTTGGCAGACCTGAGCTTATTATGTTCTGTCACCATTCTTTGGTCCAGAGGGTTACCTTTTCCGAGTTCATCTCCATATCAGAGAAATGGTTGAAAAAGCCTCGTTGGGTTTTGTAAGGACTGGGAGCCGTGAACTAAAGACCCAAGTGGTTGGGACTCATACAATGGATATTGCTCTTCTTCCTCCTTTTACTATTAGTTAAAAATTATAACCATCATAATTCTAATTATTTTTACTCCTTTCCTCCAAGTAAGAAGAATAAAATAATTGGATATTTACTGCTGCTGCTCTCGGAGCCTGATAGGCAGCACGATGATAAGTTAAGACTTATGTTACCTTCCAGAGTTAGTAGTTCATCTCCTTGAAATGTCCCTCAAGGAAGCTCCAACCATACATTGGCTATCTGACATGTTATCTGTATTTTTAGCCATAGATTTTGAAATAAACCTGTGAGATAGATTGCAAAAAATGGCCACAGTATACTCCTTGTGATTTGACTTTGTGATTCTTTCCATCAAGAACTGGTATCAGGAATTTCCCATCCATGGAAATTCTGGGAATCTGGGCTGGTCTGTGACTTGCTTTGGCCTATATGGTGAGTTGGGAGTGATAGTGTGGCAATTCCAAGCCTAGGCCTTTGCACTCTTGGGAATTTGTCATGGTCATGTGGCAAGAAGGATGGACAGGATGGTCAGATGGATGAGAGACCTATGGCCCAGTGACCTCTGAAATCCTCTCAGTGGTTAGCCAACAACCAGATACATGAGTGAGGCCATCCTAGGCCAGCTGGTCACCAGACAAGCTGCCAGCTGCTCACAGACTCAGTTCCCTTCTTTGACTTCACATTTTTAAAAAAAAAATTTATTTATTTATTTGAGAGAGAGAGATAGAGAGAGATCACAAGTAGGCAGAGAAGCACACACAGAGAGAGGGGGAAGCAGGCACCCTGCTGAGCAGAGACCCCCCCCCCAATGTGGGGCTCGATCCCAGCACCCTGAGATCATGACCTGAACCAAAGGCAGAGGCTTAACCCACTGAGCCACCCAGGCGCCCCCTTCTTTGACTTCTTGAGGCTCTATGTGAATCTGAGCCATGGATGAGTTCATATTAATCCCTTCATCTTACCATTTTTCAATTATTTTATTTTTTAAAAGATTTTATTTATTTATTTGACACGGAGAGAGAGATCACAAGTAGGCAGAGAGAGAGAGAGAGAGGAGGAAGCAGGCTCCCCACTGAGCAGAGAGCCCTATGCGGGGCTTGATCCCAGGATCCTGGGATCATGACCTGAGCTGAAGGCAGAGGCTTTAACCCACTGAGCCACCCACGCACCCCCATTTTTCAATTATTTACCCATAATGTAGATATACAGATGCTGGGAACATAAGTGGTTAAGACGCTCCTACGTCCTGCTTTTAGTCTCGGAAGTTGGGAGTTACCAGCATTCATCTATTACTTACTCATTGTAAAAGTTCGTATTATGTATCAACCAAAGTATTGAGTGCCACGTTACCTCTAAACCTACGTTTCCCCTCCGAGTTGTTAAATTGGACCTTGTTGACTTGCTTTTGTGTCATGAGTGTCTTACCTGACAAAGTGTTAGGGTAAAGTATTGCTAAGTCCAGGCAGGTTTCTAACTTGCCTGAAGATTGTGACACAAACTCTGCGAAAAGACATCCTAAAAAATACAAGAGAGGGAGGACCAGCTCAGGTTCTCATCATATCCCACTCATGGTGGCTTCTGTAAGTGTTTGGCTTAGCCTATTAGACAGGAACACTGTCAGGCAGATTAAATCCTGCCTGCTTAACTTCCGAATCTCAAACCCAGGACGAAACATTTCTTCAGCCCAGCTCTGAGCCAGTTCCAGGGACACACGAGATGGGTGAGTTATCTCAGGAGTGACTGCGCCCTGAAGCTACACCCTATTACAGCCTCTCCCACGGTAGGTGGGATCACAGCCCTGCGTGGAGTATCTGAGATCTTCAGCATATTACCTGGAAGAAACTTTTGTGGAACCTGTCTTTTCTGCCAGTTGTAGTTTGCAATAGCCAGGCCAGAGCAACCTGGACTGACTACCAGGTGAATAATGCAGTGGGCACTTCTAGGAGCTTAGGTGTGATTTTATGTTTTACTGCATTGTAAATCAGGAGGCAGAGGAAGACAACAGTGACTTATGTTATATTCCTTCACCTTACTGGACGATTTACTACACCTTGGAGCAGCAGCTTTGGCAAGCCTTGAGCCCGTCTGCCTGCTGATAGGCAAGGCAAGGGCGTGAGGACTGTTCAGTATAGCACAGGCAGGCCAAATGAGCACAGCTTTGTTTAAGACCTCTCTTCATGGGGATATCTGTGTGTACAACTGCTCCTTTTAGATTCATTCAACAAAGACCCATTCACGCTCTCATAACCTCTGGACTGAGTGGTTGCAAAAGCATTACAGGTCTCCGGTTCTATCCCCACCCTGCACTGCCTTCAATCTCTTCTCCACACAGCTGTGGGGAGACTTAGATAAAAAAAAAATGGCCCCCTTCTCCAAACCTTCCTGTGTCTCCGAATAAATATAAACTCTTTGCCATTGCTTGTAAGACCTTACATGACCTGGTTCTTACTTTTTCTTTTGACCGCATTTTCTCAGTTTCCCATAAAACCCTGTGTTGGAACCACATGCTTGTTGGTCTTCCAACCTGTCCAGCTTCACGGCCTTTGCACTTGCTGTTCCCTCTGTCTGGGATACTTTTTTCCTCAGCCTTTAGCATGGCATGTCTCCATACTTCATTCAAGTCTTAGGTAAAGTGTCTTCTCTTCAGAGACCTTTTCCATGACTGTTCTACCCAAAATATCTCCTGCTTTCCCACTGTTGTCCTCATATCAATCTGTTCCCCCGCCATAATACTCTTCACTACTTGGAATCCTGTTACATTATTCTCTATCTCCTGTGTATCACCTATCTCCCCCGCTCAAACATAAACTCCAGGAAAGCAGGGGCTTCACTTGTCTTGTCTGCTACTGTAGCCCTAGCACCTTGGATAGGGTCAGGCTCATCATAGGCCCTTCAGTATTGAATGGATGAGAGAAAATAAGCTCCAACAGTCTATTGTGACATATAGAGATGTGTTTAATTCATTCACAGGATGTCATGAAAATTTGCTGGGTAAAGGTCAAACCTATGTTGAATCTAAAAGGAAAATTCATCCACCCATCCATCATCCATCCATCCATCCAACCATCCACCCATCCATCCATCCATCAACCATCCATCCATCCATCCATCCAACCATCCATCCATCCAACCATCCACCCATCCATACATCCATCATCCATCCATCCACCCATCCATTCATCCATCATCCATCCAACCATCCATACCATCCATCATCCATCCATCCATCCAACCATCCACCCATCCATACATCCATCATCCATCCATCCAACCACTGACTGAACAACTATGTATTGAGGCCCCTTTATGTGCTTGGCACTGAGGATACAGAGTCATGAGTCATTTTGCAGATTATATCTTACTATACTGTTAATTGAACAAAAGCAATGTGCCATGAGCTCTCCTAAGTGCTTTCAGTAACACAGCATGATGTATGTGATGGGGGTGGGTGGGGTAGGGAAGGCAGCCCAGGCAGAAGGAAAAACATGAGTGTATTAGTTTTCTAGGGCTTCCAGAACAAACTACCACAAGTTTAATGACTTAGATCCATAGAAATGTATTTTCTCATGGTTCTGGAGGCTAGAAGTTCAAAGACAAGGTGTTGGCAGGGCCCTTCTTCCTCCTGAGACTCTAGGGGAGAAGTCTCCTGTTAGCTTCCACCTTCTGGTGGATCTTAATGTTCTAGGCTGTTGGTAACATCACTCCCATCACTGTATTTCCCTTTTCCCTGGGTCCTTCCTCTGTATCTATGTCTCAAATCTCTCTCTTTTCTGTAATGAAGACACTAGTCATAGAACTTAGGGCCCACCTTAAATTCAGCATGATCTCATCTAGAGATTCTTAACTAATCTGCAAAGATCCTGTTTCCAAACAAGATCCTATTCACAGGTACTGCGGGTTGGCACTTGGCTGTATCTTTTGGAAGGACACTGTTCACCTCACTTTAGTAAGTAAACACCCCGAGTGTAGAAAGAACACCCTGGAGAACACGGGACACTGAATCCAGTCGCCTGGGAGGACAGAGTGCTGGGTTGACCAGGGCTCCCTGGAGAAGCTCATTAACTCACAGGCAAGCGGTCATGTAGTGTGCTGCAGTCAGAGGGGCTGCCGCCTTGTGTTAATGCTCTCTGCTGCCATTGTCTTGAAGCCCCAGGAGGCCACGCTCTCCATTTCAGAACTTGCTTTGAAAATAGAAGGAGTACAGTGATCTATAAAACACGAGTAACCAAGGAAACCCATCTTTCTTACTCATGTTACTTCCCTGTATTAGGTAAACACTTACACTGAAAACGATGATACAGAAAGGAAAAGGAAAGTTTGTGCAACCTGTAGTTCTTCTCCCATCCCATCCTTCCTTATTCACCAGTAAGCTAGAGGTAGAGCGTTGGTAGAAAGTACGGTTATTGTGAAGTGACATAAAAGCAGTTGAGCTGACTCGGTGCCGTGTTTCCACAGTTATGGCAAGAATCAAATTCATATGCATGCACAAGCTATGGAATGCGAATTGTGTAATTTTTGCGATTTTGCATACAAGTTTAAACGCTCCCGTATTTGCATTTTAAACTGGCACTGCACCATTCAAAGATGAATGGTAAAATTCATGCTAATAATTTAAAATTTGGATTTTTCTTTACTTAGACTGATGTTAAATAGCATATAAAAAGCACCACCACAAATTGCAAGGCCATGGAAGGAAGGAAAGAGCTTTATATTTTAGTGCCATTAACAACAATGGTTTTCTTCTTTTTGAGCAAGAGACCCCACATTTCATTTGCGTTGGGTCCTGCAAATTGTGTGGCTGGCCCTGCAAAGACAATTGTGGAGCAGAACCTGCAAGTTTCGGAAGTATGTTGCCTCTGGAGCCCTCGCTCTGGTAGACTGACTGTTCTGCCTCCAGCTTCACTGCTGTGCGGAGCGGCGCTTTCTTCCCGTTTTCTCTCCCACGCAGGTCACTGTTGTTCGGATGATTTTAAAGAACATTCTGCTCTTCCCCCACTCCTGTCTCCTCCCCGCCCACCACTGTTTTTCCAACATTTCTGGCATGTCAGGGACACAAACAATGCCATCAAGAAACTACCGGCACTGGCTGGCGTCTGGCATCCTGCCGTGAGAGCTGCCACTGGAGAGCCACAGGCAAGGGCTGCCACTCTCAGCAGGAAGCATTTTCCCCAGATTTGAAGGGAAGTGGTCAAAATAGCTCTCAGCCTCAGGAACCTCTTCTTTATAGACAGCAGTAGGCAATCTCCCCCTTGCTTTCTGAAAAGAGGCTTGTTGCTTCAGCCAAGCCAAGTTCTGATGAGAACGCCATGCACGGCCCACCAGAGTGCTGGCAGAGAACCCGCTTCTGTAACTATCATTCCTCATTCTGCCAGAAAGCCTCTCCCTCCCCAGCTCTTCCAGTGCTGAAAGTACTGGGCAGAAATCTCAGCACGATTGAGAAATTGTGAAGATGAGGCTGTTCTTTTCTTTCTTTTGTAAACAATACTTTATTTATTTGAGAGAGAGCACAAGTGGGCACGAGCAGGGGGAGGAGCAGAGGGAGAGGAAGGGGCAGAGGGAGAGGCAGACACCTCACTGAGCAGGGAGCCTGGTGCTGGACTCAATCCCAGGACCCTGAGATCATGACCTGAGCTGAACGCAGAGGCTTAACCTGCTGAGCCACCCAGGTGCCCCTAGGCTGTTCTTTTCTGACTGCAGATGACAGGGAGGGAGTCAGGTGTAGAAGAAGACGTGTGGAAAGGAGCGTTCTCAGACCAGGACATGTTTCCATTCCACGGGATGAGGGACAGCCGTCGCTACACTTGACTGCCTCCCAGGCCTCCCTCCTGATAGAGATGTGTGATGACTCGAAACCCTGCTCAGGACCTGGTGAAACTGTGGCATTTTCTGGGCTTTTGTTCTCATTCCCGTTGACTGCCAGTCTGGGTCCTTGCCAAACCCGGGCTGGGAATGAAGCCTTCAGTGCTGCTGTATTGGCAAACACGGCTTTCACTAACTAAATAGTATGTGAAAGGGAAGGCTGATATTTGTGCAACACGACTTCCTCCCAACTGCAGGGCTTTCCTGGGTGCTGCGCAGGTGGCAGACTGACACAGGATGGGCCCGACTTGGGCCACTTGCAGAGACTGTGCCAGGGCCCATGTAGCTTCTTATTTATTTATTTAGGAAGAGAGAGAGAGAGAGAGGGAGAGCATGTGTGCAAGCAGGGGGTGGGGCCGGGGCAGAGAGAGAGAATCTCAAGCAGACTCCATGCTGAGCATAGAACCTGCACTGGGGCTTGATCCCACGACCCTGAGATCATGATCTGAGCTGAAGTCAAGAGTCAGATGCTCAACGGACTGAGCTAGTGAGGCACCTGCCTTCCTTCACATTATTCTCATCAAGCAGCCTTGCGATGTGGGGTTTATGAGCCCTGTTCTGTAGCAGGAAACTGAGGCTTACTGAGGGAAGGCAGTGAATTCGAAATCATATAATAAGAGACAGCAGAGTTGAAATGTCCTTCCAGGTCTTTTCCCTTCTGTATCATGAGTTCTTGCTACTGTGTTACATTGTCAAATCCCAAAAGGCAGATTTTCTCCCCCGTCTTTTCTTTCTCTTTCTTTTCCTTTCTTCCTCCTTCTCTCTTCCTTCCACCCCTCTCAGTTCCGCCACATATCTGCCCTCCCTTCATCTGCACTTTGCCGAAAACGAAGCTGAAGCCCTGATTTGTCATTCCAGAATGTAGGGACCTTCCGAATCTAGTCCTGGCAAGAATTATTCTTTGCTTCAAAATCTCTGTAATCAGACTGATTTCCTCGCTGTTCCCTGAACATAATATATGCAGACTTACTCCTCCCTCCTTCCCCTCATCACATCCTTTCTTGGCCATTGCCACACTCATCTGCCACTGTTGCAGCCCACAGTGATCTATCAGTCCTGTCAGAAATGGAAGCTAACATGTATCGAGCATTTGCTTTGTAGCAGTTACTGTTATAGGCATGTCACTCATATTTACTTAACGGTTTCGTCAGTCCAATGAGGTGGGTGCCGTTGTCATGTGTGTTATTGAAGGAGGAAAGAGAGCTCTGGGGTGTTGGTGGCGGGTGGGGTGAGTTACTGCCCAGGGTACGTGGGTGGTGAGGGAGTTGTATTCCTTTTCATTGATCATGTCATTTGTTGCTGCATTTCTTGAGAGAGCGCTTTGAGATAGCCAACTGTTTCACATGGATATGTCTTATTTTCCCAGGAAGATGATCTGTGATTTGAGAATAGGCGTTACATGTTGTAATTCTTTATGTGTTTTCTAGAGTTAAAGATTTATTAGCTGAGCACACCACGACCCCTAACATGATATAAAACACACAGAAGTCCACATGCCTCATTAAGCTTCTAGAAAATGCCATTTGAATACTTAGATAACAAATGAAAAAAAAATTGAAGTGTAGAAATGTGGAACTAGAGAGATTTCAAGAAAAAAAAAA
>PISX010019375.1:0-38293 GCA_004024625.1 Mellivora capensis | reverse complement strand
GGTACAGATGGCCCTTCTTTTCACTACATCTGTATCTTTGGGGTAAATACCCAGTAGTGCAATTGCAGGGTCATAGGGAAGCTCTATTTTTAATTTCTTGAGGAATCTCCACACTGTTCTCCAAAGTGGCTGCACCAACTTGCATTCCCACCAACAGTGTAAGAGGGTTCCCCTTTCTCCACATCCTCTCCAACACACGCTGTTTCCTGTCTTGCTAATTTTGGCCGTTCTAACTGGTGTGAGGTGGTATCTCAATGTGGTTTTAATTTGAATCTCCCTGATGGCTAGTGATGATGAACATTTTTTCATGTGTCTGTTAGCCATTTGTATGTCTTCATTGGAGAAGTGTCTGTTCATGTCTTCTGCTCATTTTTTTGATGTGATTATCTGTTTTGTATGTGTTGAGTTTGAGAAGTTCTTTATAGATCCTGGATATCAACCTTTTGTCTGTACTGTCATTTGCAAATATCTTCTCCCATTCCGTGGGTTGCCTCTTTGTTTTGTTGACTGTTTTCAGGACTTCTTATCAGTCAGCAGGAATTGAGCTTGGATGACGTTCACGGCCCAGAGTCATGGTGTGAGCATTTAGAACCAAATTCACTCAGCGGCTGTGTGACTTTTCGGCGTGTTATTTAACCTCAGGAACTTGAGATTCCCCTCAGGAAGAAAGGAGGTAATGACACCTTTTTTTCTTGCCGAGCTTGTGAGGGAATATTTGCACACAGCTAAATGGCACAGAGTAGTCACTGTCCCTGATGAGGGGTAATTCCATGACAAGGCATGAATCTCAATGAAAATTACTGGAAGGAAAGGAGGATGATTCATGGAACCCCAAGGCAAGGAGTGCAGCCCAGCCTGCAGAAGAAGCAGAGAGTCCTTGTTACAAGGCAGCCTCTTTGTCATCTGCATCTGGGCTCCCTCGTCCCTCACCACCGCTGCTTTCCTCTGTTCTCCTCCCTCTCTGCTGACTGGCCCTCTCAGCTCCATTTCTGCGTGACTGGGGGGGCATGGCTGCCATAGCTCCAGTTCACAAAGTTTTCCCAGTTTAAGAACCTAAAAAAGCTGAGCTCGGAACCCTTGAATCTTTGTGGCCCACCTCGCCACAGTCATCTGTGTGCAGAGAAAGCAGGGCCCTTTGTGTGGGCCGCCACCAGCTCAAAGGAGACGGCTGGAAGAGCCTGTGGAGATGTGGTGGATTCTAGAAGAAAGTGCTGTGACAGTGAGGGCATCTCTAGAAAAGTCTCTCAAAAGGCAGTGACTTCTGTTCTCTCTTGAAGTCACCTCCGACTCACAAATCCACCCAGTCACATCAGTTTTTATCCTTGACTTCTTGTGCAGTGCTTAACTGTGGGCTTGTTCCTGTTTCCTGAAGCTCAGATTGTAGCTTCCACATGAGTTCACCATGTTCGCCTCCCACTTCTTTTATAGAACCATCTTTTCTGACTCCCTTTCCTCTTTCCCCTTAAATAATTGGCGCTTTTTAAGGTTGTGTGTTGGTGTCTACCTCTTTCTCCTAATTGTCTGTCCCTTGGTGTGCTCAGGACACAATTCCTGCCAAGTCAGTGAGAGTCCTCCTTTCTCTTTCTTCTTATATCTTTAATTTTGGAGTAATATCTGGCTTTTCTTTCTAAAACTATGACATTATTACTATTTTAAGCTTATTTCCCAGACTCTTTTCCTAAAGTTTTGATACCTGGTAATAATATAATATTTCCTATTTTTTATGCGGTTTGTATCACGGGTTTTGTGGTAAATTTTGGTGTGTGTGTTTGTGTGTGAATCTCTGGAGTATGTAGAGAATATCTAGGAAAGTAGCTTAGTAGGTACTTAGCACCTTTTTAGGGGATCCTCAGTTCTGCTCCCAAAGTCCCACAGGCAATTGTTCCTGGATAAATACTGTTTGGGAAATCTCTTTGAGCCAGATAATTGTGTAAGGAGTCATAATAATCTGCTCATTGAGATGGATATGATTGCCTGAGATGAGGACTGTCTATAATAATCACTTTACTTATGTTTATTCACCCAAATATAGGAAGATAAGAACTAAAATCTGTGTGTTTGTACATGCGTGTGTATGTGTACGTGCATGTGTGCATGTGCGTGCATGTGTGTGCGTGTGTGTGTGTTGGCCTTTGGAAACTAAGCACTACTGTGTCAACTGTACATCCAGCTGCAAGATAAAGAAGTAGGGAATCTGAAGTAGGGAAACCAGAAATCTCAGAACCCATCTTTCTATCCCGAAGCCCAGAAGCAGCATAAATAGCATTTTCTAATCCATTGCGGGATAGAGGTCAGGGGAGTCCACAATCCTCGCTGTCAGAAGAGACTGCAGTGTGGTCTCACGTCAAGCAAAATGGGTCAGTCTGGCTTCGAAATAGTAGAGCCTGGGTGGGTAACAAGACAAAGAAGGCAGGTACTGCCAGGACCCATGCGAGTTACCACAGATGATTCAGAGCCCTAACCTATTATGGTCAGAGAAAGTGTAGACATCCCGGGGCTCAGAAAGCACACTACACTGGATGGAATGAAATACAGCTTCGTGCCTATCTAATAAGAGAGGGTTTTTTAAATGATGATAACTCTTTGCCACTGTGGACGGTATGTAAATAAGTACAATCATTCTGGAAAGCATTTGACCATATATATGTATGTAATAATCTTTAAGTTTATTACCTTTAATCCAACTTCTTGGAATCTAAGAAATCCTAAGAAAACAACCAGGTATATACTAAGATTTCTCTCCATCAGATGCAAGATATGCATCACTTGTAAAAGCAAAATAAAGGATTGTCCAATAAATTTTATGTTCATAAATGGTCTATAATGGTCTATAGTAAGAATCATGGCTTCCTAGAATACTTATTGATATTGCAAAGTTCTCATAATTTGGTGTTTGATAAAAAAAATAGGACATAAATTGTATATGGAAGCTGTTCTTTTTGTTGACTTCACAGATTTTCAGAGATGTGAGCTTAAGGAGGTTGATTTGACCCAACGATGGCAAACGTGGTGCTACGTTTAAAACCACTATGGACTACTTGAACAAACGGATTTACATTTCAGAACCAAGCCTGTTTTTCTCTATGGGAAATGACTTGTTTTGTCTCCCCATGTCTGTATCATGTAAATATCTACACTGGTGCTTATTTGAGAGAAAACACACCAAAATACTATCAGAAGTGGAATTATGAATATTTTTAAATTTTCCTTATAATTTATGTTATTCCATTATACTTTTATGTATTTCTAAGTTTGCACTATGCACGTGTATACTTTTATGTTTAGAATAAAATAAACTGGAAAAATGCAAAGGACTGTTTGAAGACAGCACCACAAGAAGGGAGGCGCCACGATGGGGCAAATGGACACACTCCTGCTTGAAATGATGCGATACACCGAGTGAAAAGACTGTGTGGTTGTTGCTGTCTTGATGAGTCACACAGATTCCTTCCTAAATCGAGTAAGAGATGCATTTGCAGGGAAGCCAGCTGACCATGTAGTCAGATTACTTCCTCCCATTCAGTCAGTACCCTTTATTTAGTCTACAGGACACCAGTGATACAAACAACGTGAATAGGGACAGTCCCCTGTCGGCAGGCTCTGTGCAAAATACATTATTCATGTTTATCTCATAATTTCCCAAACTGCCCTTTCATAATTCCCTTTTACGGATGAGGATATTTCGACCCACAGAGATTAAGTGACCTGTCCCAGTTATGCAATGAGGAAATGGCAGACTCTCCAAACCTTCCCACTTTATTATGCTAGAAAATACTGGCAATTTAGGAACAAAGAGGCTATACAGTGTCATGTAGAATAACTGGCCATCCCAAGATGATAATTCAGTACTTACATAAAGGAGAGGGGAAAAGAGTATGCGTCCCCTACCCTCTGGCAGACCCACCTGAGCCTTGGAAAAGTGCTTGGCAGCATCCATCGAGAAGTGGCTGGACTGCTTCTCGAGTTGTGTGTGCAGCTGTGGATGAAGTCAGATGAATTGATCAATGGCAAATTGCGGGACATTCCTTTCCTCCCGTTATTGGCTAGTTGTAAACTCTGTACTTGGTTCAAAGACACTACAGAACCAAGTGAGGAACCAGGAAGGGTTAGCTTGGAGGAATGAAAGCAGAATTTTAAGAAACTGCCGATGTTTAGGAAATGAAAGGGACTCATAGGGCAATTAATGATTGTGAAATCTGGGCCTCGGCGGTGAGTCTTAAAACCAGTTCTAAAACAGAAGAAGATTAAAATACATATTGATCTGCTGATGGGCCAAAGGTAAAGTTTAAAAGCAAAGCATTGACCAATATGTATTACGTTAATTAAACCCTTCTCTGGGATGTGAATAAACACAGGCTGGTAACTAGTATCTGTGAGTTCCTGAATTGATTCTGCATTGAGTATACTTCAAAGATGCAGGGCCATGTCCGTCTGCGATCACCTTCAGAAAGGCTGTCTCTCGGCAGAGGAATGCCATAAGACACTCAAAGTGTTCGTGTGCAACTGATCCCCTTACTTACTTTACTAATGCAGCGGCTGTAATAGCAACAGGCTTTGAAGTGCAAAGCTTTTCTGGAGTTATGCACTCATTAAAAACCACCACGCTTTCATAAAATCCAGGAACTAGATCTAATGGGAAGGATTTCACAGAAAGAGGGCGGCGAGAACCCACATTGCCCGGATCCGTGCCTCCTTGCCTGCTTGCCTGCTTGCCTGGCACTCACTCAACATGGGGACCATCTGATTCGACCTTAGACCCAGCACTCTGTACGAGCCATGAGGACCTTGGAGAACTTTCCTGTTGATGTACATCTAGGTGATTGTTTCCACTGTGTTGTTTATTTCATTCATCTTTTCGCAAACTGGCAGTTAACAGAGGTTCTGTTCAGATCCTAAAGGGACCAAGGAGGTTGGTAATGAAGAAATACTACGGGAATTTAGAATGTGCCAAAGGTGGTATTTCAGATCCTTGGGGGAAAGATGGCTTGTTCTGTTCTTAACACAACCATCTGGATAAAAATAAAACTAAAATGAACTCCAGAAAAGAAAAGATTTAAATACTGAAAACTACAAATGTACTAGAAATATACATAAGTGATTTTTCATGCTGTTGACACAGAGAAGACCTTTCAAGGCAAGTCTCCAAACCTAAAATTCATAACAGAAAATACTCATAAATTTGGCCGTGTACAAATTTTAAATCTCATAAAGAAAAACATACCACAAGCAATGTCAGAAGATAAAAAACTAGAGAAAAATGTTTATAACACGCATCGGAAAATGAGCTAGTATCTTTTTTTTTAAAAGATTTTATTTATTCATTCAACAGAGAAAGAGAGAGATCACAAGTAGGTAGAGAAGCAGGCAGAGAGAGAGGAGGAAGCAGGCTCCCCGCTGTGCAGAGAGCCCGATGCAGGGCTCAATCCCAGGACCCTGAGACCATGACCAGAGCCAAAGGCAGAGGCTTAACCCACTGAGCCACCCAGGTGCCCTGAGCTAGTATCTTTAACATCTAAAGAATTCTTAAAAATCTGTATATGAAAAAGGCAAAGACTCCAGTAAAAAAGGGACAAGAACATGGGACATCAGTTCCCAGAAAAATAAATACAAGGAGACTCACAGCAGCCGTGTATATATAATAGGCAAATCCTGGAAATAAAAATTCTTCAATGACACGACTTAACTAAGTTATGATAACAGCTGTTAAAAAAGAATGAAAAAGATTTACATATATTGATATTGAAAAAGATTCATAAGTCCAAAATAACAATTTTAACTTTCAAATACCCAGCAGGTTTGATAACAATGTTTACTATAATCCCATTGATATATAGGAATATCTGTCAATCTGGAAGGACACACAAATGAATGCTTAATTCTGGGGATTAAGATTGGAATATAAAAGGATGGGTTTTTAGCTCTGTCCTGTTTGAATTCTACCTTGTATTATTTTTAGAAGTTAAAACGCTATGTAGTTAAATAAATATGAAGGCGAGTTGGAGTAAAGGCTCAAACTAGATAATGAAGATGGAACATAATAGCCGATGTATAATGTATTGAGAAAGAATGACCAACAAGTCTTGGTCCTGAATTGGTATAGGGTGAGGGGATTGTCCTCTTGTGTCCTGGATTTCACATTCTTTACCCGTCTGTGCCGTTTGGATCATTCAGGATGCTGACACTGAGACTTGCATTAGGGGCACAAGACGTTTGTTGTGGAGTAGTGATAAAGGGAGCTCAGGGGAGGGAGCAGGAGTAGGGAAGAAAAGCCTTGTCTGTGGTCCTGATCTGACACCTAGAAAAGGAACAGAAGCGATGAAGGATTAGACAGGGGGAGCTTCAAATCACAACTCGGATGAGACGAAGCCCACCTTTTGTGGTGCTCTAGAGCGAAGATGTCTATTCAAGATCTTTTGGGGCAGAAGTCACCAGACCCTAGTACCCTGGCCGTGCTCAGCACCTGAGCCTCAGCTCCTGCCCTGCTGTGGACCCCAAAGGGGCTCAGCTGGAGGCTCTCAGCTTGGGCACCCCTGGCAGCAGAGCCCAGGTCTTTCCCAAGGGGCGGTCAGAGTGTACCACCACCCTGGCCACCAGAGTCCAGTCCACCTTTCTGCATAGGTTCTGTAAGTAGCTCTTCCAAGGCACCAGTGGACCTCACTTTTGGAGGGGAAACTGAGGTGAGGGAGGTTAGGGGGACACAGGAGGCTGTCAGTGGTACCTATTCTCTCCCCACTTCGCTATCTATTTAAAATTCCTCTTGCCCTCGGCTATCGCCTCTGTTGGCCTCAGTGACTTCCTAGTGGCATTACCCAAATCCTCATTCCAGGGGTTTTTGAGCTCCTGACAACCATACCTTTCTCAGGCCCTGGTCTATTCACTATCAGAACTGGGGGAAGAAATGCCGGGATGGGGACTCCGTTGGCCTTGGGGGCAGGAAAATCCCTTATTGTGTAGGAGTCACATTGCCTGTCGCCCTGCCCACCCAACCCCCATCACTATGAAATCTAAAACAGGCACACACATTTCCATAGGTCTGGTGGCTCTATAAAACGCAAATAGTTTATAAACCTAGAAACCTGAAGCCTTTCTCTCCTGATTATTGTCTATAAAGTAGATTTCAAAAACAGAAGAATGAACTTGTCTGTTTGCAAGGACACTCCTGGCAATGCACGTCTCTGGAATTGGCTACAGGAGACGGGTCTCTGTGACAAAAAAGTGAGTGAAAAGCAAACTTTATAATTTCAAAAACTGTGAGGTGAGCTGGCAATTTTTTTTTTAAATCATCTTTAACGCTTTCCAATCTCCAATAAAGTTGAGGTGAGGACATCAGCAGACTGAGGGTGGGAAGTAACTGTGGAGAGGGGAGGAGAGAAGAGAGGAGGTGAGGTACTCACCTCAGAGGCTGGGGAAGACTGCTTCTTACATGGAGCTCTCAGCTGTGCACTTTCCTCTGGTGGCTGCTCCGGTGAAGGCATGAAGGTAGTTGGGTGCATTCTGGATTGCACCAATTGGGGTACTTGTTTATAATGAGGGGCCATAGTACCCTCTCTGGACAAGGACTGATACTCCTCCCCACTTTTATATATATAATATCTCCCTATCATTTGGTTCCTCATAAGACTGCCTATTCCAGTCTTCAAATATCCTTTGTTGACCCCATTCCCATCCCCTTCCAATTGCTACTCTGGCTCTTGCCTCTCCTTCCCAGCCAAATGTCTCAAAGGTTAACTTATCCCTGTGGTCTCCATTTCTTCACCTCTCATCACTCAACCCACTGCAAACCAGATTCAGCTTCCATCAGGAACCTTTTTGGTCTCATAAAAGTCACCCATGACTTCTGGGCCACTAAGTCTGATGGATATTTAGGAAACATTTTAGTGTTACTTCACTTGATCTCTCAGAAGGATTTGGCACTTTTGACCATTCACTCATTCATGGAATACTTTTGTTCCCTTGGCTTCTGTGACAGTCTCTTTGTTTTCCTTCATACCTCAATAACCGCTCCTCCATTTTCTTCATTCTTCTCTGCCTTACTTCTTCTGTTAAGATTGAATTTGGATGCACTTAACAGAAAACAAAACAAAACAAACAAAGAGTAGCTAAAGTAAGATAGAACAGTAATTTTCTCACAAAGGAAGGAAGCCCAAGGGCAGTCCATACAGGAGACCAGTTGCGGTCTTTCTGTCTCAGCATCCTAACATCTTCAAGGTCACCGCATGGTCCTAGATGGCAGCTCTCACCTCCATACATCAGGAGGCATGAAAAGGAAGGGAGAAAAGGCAAAATGTCACACCTTCTAGGTCAGGCATTAAAGAAGTTTCCTGTAAATGCCATATAAACCCTGGGTTTACATTCTGTTGACTTCTCAGCTAGAACAGATATTTGGATGTATCTGAGAGAGAGAGAGAGAGAGAGAGAGAGAGAGAGCAGGGTGGGGAGAAGGAGAGAGAGGCTCAAGCAGACTGTAAGCTGGGTGTGGAGCCTGACCCCGAGGTCAGTCTCATGACTCTGAGGTCATCAGGGCCTTATCACTAAAGAAGGGGAAGATGGATACTGGGGGGCAATTCAGTAAGAGTATTCCTGGGGCTTATCCTGAAGCCTTCTCTTCCTCAATCTTGTGCTCCTTGAGGCACACTCATCCAAGTCTGTGGCTTCCATTTCTACATTGTAGGCACTGAAAACAAACCCATATTTTTTCAGGGCTCCATGCTCTCTCATCAGCTTTTTCAGCAGACTGTTGCCCTTAGAATCCTGACACTTGGACCTAGGTATGCCCATCACAATGATCTGAATGCAAATAAAGTAGATAACACCAGGACTGAGGAAGCTGAAGCAGCCTGAAGAGGGAAAGGCCTGAGGGAGCCATTGCTTCATGATGTATCCCGTGTGCTGGGTGTCTCTGGGAGCGTGGCTGGGGAGTGAGAGGGCAGAACTGCTCCACTTCCACTCTCTCAAGGATTCCAAGGGAGGGATATGTGGCTGCCTCCACAGGCCTTGCTGCCTGCTTGTCCAGTCCCCAGGGATGGCCTGTGTGCACATCCCTGCAAAATCCCGGCTAGCCTGGAGTCTCTTGAAAGCAACCTGGGTATTAAAAATATTCAGTCTGAGAAGTATTTATAGAATTATCAGATTTTCACATAAAATCAACCGGAAGTGGGTGAGGGCCTGTTAGGTAGAAGAGCCAGGCTAGATACTGTGGGGAGGGAAGATCTAATCTCTACAGAGCCACACACACTCATACTGGAGAACATTCACATCTCCACTCTGTGTAATTCAACAGTTTCTTGTGTAAGTTTCTATCCTACACCAGGCTCTCTGTTAAAGCACTTGGGTTGCAAGGATATGAATTACTCAGAATAGGAAATAGTTCTATTTGTTTTCTGAATTTTAATAATGAAGAATTGAGGAGGATCAATTCTTGTTTTGGAACAAAAAGAACATTATTTATTTTTAACGGAGTTGCCAGCATTCAATTTGCCGGTAATGCATTTTTTAGATCTAGGAGATTATTACCATTAACTGTCTACTTCCAAGATTTATTTTTTTCCCTCGAATTTATTTTTATAGCAGCCGAATAAAATATGTTTTGTTAAAAATCAGTTCCATTTTCCTTTCAAATAATATTGGACTAAATAACTCAGAAGTTTATCTGGGTAAACACGCACACACACACCACAAATGCATGTCACTTAAATTCCCATCATTCTTGTTAAAGGCATTTGGGTGCTCTCAATTTTCTACCAATTTGACTAGTGATATGTGTGATTGCCTTTCTGCTTTGGTAGGACAATATTTAGAGCCACAAAGTGATTCTTACTTACTTACCAGAAAGAACCATAAGGGAAATGATTATGAAGCTTAATGAGAGCCTATCCAAAATAAGAATATAGTTTTTTGAAGCCCAAATTAGAAGTACAACATAACTCTTAAGAAAATTCCTTAAGTAAGAATATTTCTAATTGAAGAATTAATCATAGAGTTGAGGAAAAGCAATTGTGACACACCAGTTTCCCTAACAAGTTTCCGGGAGACTGTACCCTAATATTTGATGTCCTGTTTGATGGCCAGAATAGGGATAGGAGGGTGACTACCTGCATTTCAAAGAGGTCAGAAGTTTTATTTTTAGCTAGAAGTAGACACTGACTTCCTATCTGAGTGCAGACAGCTCTTATGATTTGGGAATGACATTTTTGTGAGCTTTCTAGTTCTGCAAATTAAAGCCAGATCTTTTTTCTGGGATGGAATGTTTAAGATACAGAGAACCTAACTGCAGTCCATAATAATATAAAAAATGCTTGCTATGAGCAGAAGTACATCTTTGTGAGATTATAATGATGGTGACTTCAAGGAAGAAAGGGGTTTCTTCTCCTTCTGGCAAAGACTGAATAGGGACTGGTAAAGGACATGTTTATCAGGGGGAGATTTGCCAGTATCGCCACTGGGATAATGGACAGAGGACTAAGGTGGGAGATATCGAGGGGATGCTTTGGATGGGTATGGTGGGTGGAACCTAGGACAGGAATACTCGATATCCAGCTGCATGTTAATGGCCTATATGTTGTAATTTCCTTCTGCTTGCTCCATGCCTTCAGTAAAATTGTATTAGGTATTACTGCACAGTCTTAGTCATGTTCTGGGAACTAGGAATAAGGTTTGTGGATATGCTTGTGACCCAGAAATCCAAGGAGAGAGACAGCTTCAGAAACCATAATAAAATGGCAGAAATAGGAGAGCAGAGAGAGAGGTGGCTGCATTTTCTGGCAAGTGACCAGTAGGACACACCTACTGGTATCTAAGTATTTCCTGGTGGCTCCTAGGAAGATTTAGGAGAAACCTGAAGATTTAGGAGAATCCTTGATAATAGGATGACATTTATACATCCATGAGCTTAGAACTCTTACTATATTACATGAGATCGAAGAAAGGGATGGTTTATGAAGGTTAAGAATGTCGGGATAACCGTGTCACAAACTTAGGAATGACCTTAAGAAGAAACTTATAAGGGTGTCAAGACCATTAAATGGGGGAAAGAATAGTCTTTTCAACAAGTGGTGTTGGAACAACTGGATAGTCATATGCCAAAGAATGAAGTTGAACCCTTACCTCATACCATAAATAAAAATTAACTCAAAATGTGTCAAAGAACCAAATATAATAACTATAAACTGTAAAACTCTTAGAAAATGTAGGGATAAATCTTTGTGAGCTCAGATTTGGCAATGGGGTAGTAAATATGACACCAATATATGGAGCAACAAAACAAAAAATAGATGAATTGGAGGTCATCAAAATTAAAAACTTTTGTGCATCAAAGGACTCTATCAAAAATGTGAAAAGATAACCGAAGAATGGAAAAAATCACTTGAAAATTATATATCCAATAGAAGTCTTGTGTCCAAAATATATAAGAACTCTAACAACTCAAAAACACAAACCAAAGGCAGACACTTAACCGACTGAGCCACCCAGACACCCCTATGTGATTCTATTTCTATGAAATGCCCAGAAAAGGCAAATGTACAGAGACAGAGTGTACCTTAATTGTTGTCTGGGGTAAGCAGAGCAGGGAGGGACTTCTAAAAGATACAGGGTTTCCTTTCTTTTTAAAAAAATTTTTTTAAATTTAATTTAATTTTGTGTGTGTGTGTTTCAAATTCATTGTTTAGGCACCACACCCAGTGCTCCATGCAATACGTGCCCTCCTTAATACCTACGACCAGGATCACCCCCTCCCCTCCAAAACTCTTAGTTTGTTTCTCAGAGTTTCTTTTTGAGTTAACGAGAAAGTTCTAAAATTGACTGTGGTGATGACTGTACATATGAATATACTGAAAATAATTGAATTGTGCACTTTAAATGGGTAGATTGAATGGTATATGAATTATTACTGCAGTAAAGCTGATATATACATATACATATGTAAGAAGCTGATATATATAAAGATGATAGAGTACACACACACACACACACACACACACACAC
The DNA here is from genome assembly GCA_004024625.1 of Mellivora capensis. NCBI lineage: Eukaryota > Metazoa > Chordata > Mammalia > Carnivora > Mustelidae > Mellivora > Mellivora capensis. Next base: position 26,311 of record PISX010019375.1, on the reverse strand, counting down.
ACCCCTAGTTTGTCTTCCACTTAAGATGCAATTAGACAATTAATCTTTTCCAAAGCCAGAGTCTTCCATAATGTTAAGGGGAAGGAGTTCAGGGGAAGGAGTCTGCCACTTCCTTCAACCCCTGGGTTCAAGCAGCCCTCAAGAGCAGAGCACTGTCCTTTAGGACCAGAAGTATCCATTCTCTGGCCCATGGATTCTTGCCTAGCTTTACTAAGAAATCTTGATGCTCTACATCAGGATATCAAATTTAGAACACCTGTGGGACAAGCCCAGCTGCAGAAATGTGTGGTTGTGCCTCAGCACATGGGGGCAGTGGGGCATTTGGTGAACTGGGGAGCATATCACTGAGAACGCGCACGTGGAGTCAAACATCATGCAGTCCTCATAACCCACTGAAGTCTTTCGAAATTAAAGCGAAATAGAACACAACACGACACACAAAGCCAATCCTAGGTCAATCAAGGAAAGCATACCATTGGGCGAGATTTCTCTTATGGGTCATTGGTTCGTGATCTTTGGTCTACAAGAGATGACAATATCTGTAAGTACGTTCCTTTTCCTTTCTCTGGTTGAATTTTTCAGTGTTCTCAAAGACATGCAGTGTTTAAAAAAATCATCTTTACTTTCTTTCGCTTATTTGTCTTATCTGGTGCTACTTGTGCTTTTGGCTAACAAATTAGTTAAAACCTCCATTTCAACCAGGAAAGCTGCCTATATCTCAGCCTCTGCTTTGTGCCTTTGAGGCTGGCTCCTCTTACCCAACTTTGAGTTCGCCGTGTGCACAGGGGAAGTGGACAGATGTGGTGGTTGCCATTTCTTATGCTTCCATCGTGGCTTCAGATAGTCTAGCTACATCATCTGTAAACTCCCACTTGCTCCTCTGTTCCGAGCTGCAGCCCTCATTAGCGTCGAATTGATTTCTGGGGCTGCAGCACCCGGTCAATGGCAGACCCCCTCTGCCGCACCTCCCCCCCACCCCCCAGGGAGAAGTAAAAGGCTGCTGTCCCAGTGGGGCGCTTGTGCTTACTGTAAACCCATCCAGACTCACCACCGCGTGTTTGCACACAACCCTCACCTCATCAGCTCCCTTCCACAAGGACCCTGCTCCACTGTAAACATTTTAGCAAAGTGTATTTTGGGGGGGTGAAATATAAGCTCCAACAAAACACTTTGTAGTTCAGGGAAAATGGAACACCTCAATTCTCATACATGTAACACTTATTAATGGTCAAGGGTGAACACTTGGATTTTATCTGAGCATGGAATTCTATTTCTAAATTCCCCTATTATCTAGAGATCAGCAGGATTAGTTTCACTGGCAAATAATGAGACAGAAAAGGTCCAATTAGAGTATTTAGTCCTTTTATGGTACATTTCATCTAAGTGTTTCAAAGTCTTTTTTGATAGTCATAAAATTTACCCCTCACCCCCTGCCCTCAACAGCTTACCAGGTGGGCAAATGTTATCAGCTCATAACCTCAGTGAGACATACAGTTGAGCCCAGGAACTTGTCTTCTCAGGTAGCTCTTGACATTTTGCACCATTCTCATTGCTCTTTTTCTGACTTCTGCAATCCATTTTGTGGCAAATTTTCATTTGTTGTGTGTCCAGGAACTATGAGAGAGCCATTGTGTTATATTGTCATTTCATTTTTAAGAGAGGGACACCTATCTCAGGCATAAAGTCCTTGAATTATAGAGCTGGAAGGGACCTTAGAAATCACCTGGTCCTTCAATGCAGGTATTATTCAGGATACAAAGAAAAGGCTAATGACTTGCTCAAGGTCACACAGCAAATGATGAGTGAGATAGTACTTGAACTCTGTATTTGAGAAGTTGGGTGGTTTTTGTTTGTTTGCTTGTTTTGGCAACCACGAACAGGAATGTAGAGATTTGTCAAGGCTTTTCAGCATGGTGAGTATGTACTATGAGCAATATAATGGTGAAATATGAAGACATCAGCAAACCTTTGAATTGAAATGATTGAATGGAAAACCATTCTCACCCTTCTCTCTCTCTCTCTCTATTTATCTAGATATCTATCTAGATATCCACCCCCTGAGAAAAACAGCCATCTGAGAAAGAGAAAAGAGAAAAACACCTAAGAGTACATTTACTAAATTAGTCAGGGTGGTGGTGATAGGGTCACAATGTAAGGAAAATTGGAAAATTGAACTGGGAAGCCTGAGTTTCAAGGTGTTATCTAGTTTAAATAAATTTATTTATTTATTAGAGAGAGAGAATGAGAGCATAAACAGGAGGGGCAGAAGGAGAGGGAGAATCTCAAGCAGACTCTGTGCTGAGCCTGATGCAGGGCTTGAGATCATGACTTGAGCCAAAGCCAAGAGTCAGTCTTAATCAACTGCACCACGTAGGCTCCCCAAGGCAGAGTCTTTCTTATGAAGGAGGTGAAATTTCTGGAGTGGCTTGGTATGTCACAAGGACATACGGACTCAAAAGATATCTATATACATACATAGATGAGCAAAAAGACATGGGTGCTCAAACCATGGCTCAAATCACACTAGGTCTTCTGCCTAGACCTTCAGTTATCTCCTCTTCTGAAGTCCCTGGAGAGAATGCAAGCAAAGAGGATAAATCAAGAAAAATGAAAGTTACTATTGGCTGTGGTTATTGTGTCACAGCCTATTTTAAAAATCTAGGGAGGCGGACTGGACCAACCTGGTGATGAGAGCAAGAGCAAGACAGAGGAAGAATTTTCCAGGAATAGGAGTGGCTCAATAGACTTGTATCATCTGACTACTGCAGGGTCTTGGGCAAAAAAGAAACTGCCAAGAGATGGGAATTCTAAGGAAGAGTCTTGTGCTTAACATTAGAGACCAAATAATGTCACTGACTTTGATCTGCACTCCAGGGAGCAGCAACTGTGTTCTGAAATGCCTTGATCTGGATCCAGGAGCAAAAAGGTAAGGAGAGATGGAAGCTCTTGTGAGATACTGAAAACTCGTGTCATGTGAGGTCAATAGTTGCCCGTGGGTTGGAGGGCACTGGCCTTCAATGTCTGTGATGGCGTTTGGGGGAAGGTTCATAGACCGGATTAGGGCTTTAAATCAAGGATGGTAGGATTCCCTGGGAAACAATGGTGGAAGTGAGTTAGAGATGTCCCCGTCTGGGGCTTCAAAGCCCTCACAGGGAGCATCAGTGTATTTGGAAAACCACAGGCAAAGAAAATGGCTTTAACATACCCACTGAGGAGCAGCCACAGGAAGTCAGTCCCGGAAGTGAAGGAAAGATGCCATGTGAGGAAGAGCAGTGGTATGAAAAATGCCGCGTTTTAATTTTTGTTTGTTTGTTTGTTTGGTTTTTACAGTGTAATTCTCTTAAAGATGAACTTATTATTCACAATTTTTCTGAAGAATGACAGGCAAAATGGTCTTCTCTGTTGTTAAGAGTGACAACAGATCCCAATTATGCAGGTTTTTTTTTTTTTTTTCCTAAATAATGGAACAGAATGTGCATACTTTCCAGAGGCAGGGCCAGCAGCCACTGTCACCTCTTCCATGGAACAAAAGGAAAAATTCGTCCCTTTCTCATCTGTCCATCTCATTCAGCTCATCTCAAATGCTCATTCAGCATTTACCGCACGGTGCACTAGGATAGGTTAAATGCAGGGTACAAAATGCTAAATAAGATAGAGGCCTTGCTCTCCTAAACCTTTCAGTCAGCTGAGGAGACAGATAAACAGGACATTGTGAAAAGCTCAGCCAAATTCAACTCCTCCCCTTGTCTTAGGCCTTATTTATCATTTCAAAGGCTGCTGGCCCATCACAGACCCCAGACAGTCTGGCAACCCAGATCCTTGTCCCCAGTGGGCCAGTGACCGTTCCCTTCTTTGTGCAGCCTGAGGACATGAAGAGAGGAAAGGAGAGTCTCTATTCCCTGATCACTCTCTCCCTCTGATGGCATCCGACCACAGGACTGCTCTGCCCATGGGAACTTTTCTCCTGGAAGTCAGGGTGAAGGTAAGAGGGAATACAAATCTGGTACACGGCCAAGTTTCTCTGTGTGGCTCAAGGCAGACCTATAAGACTGAAGCCTTCACACGAAGGGCATCTCACATGTGGCCTCTGCTGTCCACTTTGCTCCGATGCCCACAACATCCATGCAGGTAGCCTGCTTTTTTTTTTTTTTTTTTTTTAATTTTAGCTCTGGAAGATCTTAGGATCTCCTTATCCATGGTGTGGAAGCTTTACGAGGCTGTGTTGTTCTTCTGTTCCTTGTCCTGGGAGCTCAATGGACTCCTTTGACATGTAGACTCATGAACTTCTTTGGTCCAAGGCTGGCCCTCCTGGATTGGTCATCTGGCTCTCTTTTTTCTCATTATGTCTCAGGTCTTTTTAACTACTTGGTATGCTTTCTGGTATATTCCCTTGACTCTATCTCAAAATTTTCTTTCTTTTTTTTTCTTTTTAAGATTTTATTTACTTGAGAGAGAGAGAGCGAGTACAAGTGGGGGCAGGGGCAGAAGGAGAAGCAGACTCCCTGCTGAGCACGAAGCCCAACGCAGGGCTGCATCTCAAGACCCTGAGATCATGACCTGAGCTGAAATCAAGACTTGGATGCTTCACTGACTGAGCCACCCAGTTGCTCCTATCCCCAAATTTCCTTACTATGACACCGATCACTTTTATTTCAAAGACTTCTTTATGGACTGCTAGGTGTTCTTTTATGATAGAAGCCTGTTCTCATTTCATGGATCCAACTTTGTCTCAAATCTCTTGCAGAATACTAATGCGAGTAATTTTGGTTCACTGAATTATCTCCAGTTCCTCTGGGGTCATTTGTTTGTGTTTGTTCTTTCTTATTCATGTTTGCAAACTCCTCAAGTGTCTGATATTTCTTTGTTATCTGTTTATGGATGATCGATGGGGTTGGTGTGCATGGAAGGAATGTGGACTGGCTGGGTGAACAAGCTGGGAGCCAGCCCGTATCCTGGGTGCCTAAATGCTTGAATGTGTAAGTTTTAGCCCTGGGGTCCCAGACCTCACACAGGCTGTCACAGTTTGCTTACCTGAGGCTTGAACTTCTCCAGCTAACGTCTGACGCCTTAAATTTCCAACAGTCCAAGGAACATCTCTACCAATCAGATCTGCTAGCATTTTCATTTCCAAATGGCTCCAATTCACTCACTTCCTTCAGTAAACCTGCTTCCTTCCCTCCCTTTCCTATTTCTGATAGCTACACTATCTCCTCAGTGTAAATCCGCCCCCCCCCGCCCCGACAATGTCTGAATGATCTTACTCTCCCTATGCAGGCTCTTCCCAAGCTCTCGAAGATGCCTCTTGTCTCTGTCCATCCTCCCTGTTCCCATTACACTCTTTGCAGTCAGGTCATCATGACTTACTCCCTGGAAAAATTCCAAGTGTCCTTCCAGCCTCCTATCTCTCACTGCCAGGTTAATAGTCCCCAAACATAGTTCTCTTTACATCATTCTGCTGCTCAAAATTCTTGCCGAATCCCTACTGTTTATTCATTAAGGCCCAACTCCTTAACCCGATGTTCGAGGGTTCAACCCACTGCTCCTCCCACATTGCCCACAGGAGGCAGATGCCACAGTGGCGTAGAGACAGAGAGACACCAGTCAGGTCTCAGCTCTCTGAGCCACACAGCCGTTTCGGCTCTACCTTTGGCATAATCAAAGTACTTACCTTATGGATTATTGAGAAGACCTAATGAGATAATGCCAGCAAAAACAGAGCACAGGGCCTGGTACATGAGAAGCACTCTTCAAAGGTGATACTTATGGATAGGACCATGACTATTATAATTCTCACTTTGCTTCTGCTATCTTGCAGCCAGATCGGTGTCCTCCTGGTTGCTGGACTAGAGCCCATCCCTCACTCCTTCTGTGCTCTGGCTCATGCTGTTTTTTCTTTTTCTTTCTTTCTTTCTTTCTTTCTTTCTTTCTTTCTTTCTTTCTTTCTTTCTTTTTCTTTCTTTCTTCTTTTCCTTCTTTCCTTCCTTCTTCCCTTCCCTCCTTCCTCCCTTCCTTTCTTTCTTTTCTTTTATGCCTTAAGTGCCCTTCCTCCTCTCTACACTGTCAAATTTTTAAATACTTTTTTTCTTATTGCGGTTAACATATATATATAACACAAAGCGGACCACTTTAACCATTTCGAGTGTACAGTTCAGCAGAATTCATTGCATTCTCATCGTTGTACAACCGTCATGAGCATCCCTTTCCAGAGCGTTTTCACCTTCCTCTACTGACGCCCTCACTCCCCACCCCCTCGTTCCCTAGCTCCTGCAGGCCACCGCTCCACTTTCTGTCTCTAGGCATTCCAGGTACCCCTAATACACAGGCTCATACAATATTCATCCTTTTGCATCTGGCTTATATCGGCTGGTATAACGTCTCCAAGGAGGCGTCTAGGTTGCAGCACGTATCAGAGCTTTCTTCCTTTTTAAGGCTGAATAACCCTCCACCAGGAGCTGCCATATTCTCGATCCATTGACCCATGGCGGGACGGTTGGGTTGCTTCTCCCCTTTGTCTCTTGTGAACAGCGCTGCTATGAACGCGGGTGTGCCACTATTGTTTATTGCCCCAGCTCTCCCCCTTCTGCAGAGTGTCCACCCGGAATCGGAATTGCTGGATCACGAGGGAGCTCTATGTTTAACTTTCCCCTGAACCGCCACACTGTTTTCCACAGTGCCTACAGCTACGGTCCAATGTTAAAAGTCTTCTAAGGTCCGGTTCCATTTCCACCTGCTCTGTGAAGCTCCTCGTTTGCCCTTCTGGATGGAGCTCGCTTGGGTGGCGCCACCATTGTGCCCCAGCTGGGCCGTGGTGGAGGTGCAAGCCCTGGCTTGGGGTGACGTTGTTTTACTTGTAAACCACCTGCCGTCAGCTCCCTGCAGGAGGGTCGTCTTTGTTTCTGACACCGCCTCCCTCTGAGCAGGGGTTCCATACACACTTTGTGAATGAAAGAAAGAGGGAATGAATGAATGGAGAAATGCCAGCCTCTCTCAGAATCGCAGGGAGATGCTGATGGCTCACCGGGGGAGGGTGCAGGGGATGCGTGAGAACTGCCACCGAGGAAGACACCAGCTCCCCAAAGGCGCCTGAACGTGGTGTGTGGGTGGGGGGCGGGGCGAGCTGCTTCCGCAGTCTGCAGTCTCCTCGCAAAGCAGAGCTCAGCATCAAACTCTTCTCGGGGCTTTCTTGGCTCTGTCTCCTCTGTCACATTAGGAAGCAGCATGTGTTGCCAGTGTCTGGCGGATTTCCCTAATAAGGAAAAGAGGTTGCCTCTTGGGTCTGCGGAGGCATTTTGGAGGCATTGTATTTAAATTTTGTTTTCATTGAAAATTTATAGCCACCACCTTCTACTCTAATGTAATGAATAATTAGGAGCAATTACAAGGAAATTTAGCAAATTACTAAGCCATCTAGGAGTAAAAATTAGTGTTTATGGTGTTTTTCCTTTGCTGTCTGGCAATCGGAAGTGATATATGATATGCATACAGACACCGTGTACCTTTCTATGCACCTAGCAGTTTTCCAGGAAGATCATAAAAATCAATGCATGGCAGTAGAGTCTTGTGACATTAAAGGGTCTGCTTAATAAATATTGGATGATGGGGGAGGGGGAATGATGAATTTAAGCAGGAGAAACTTAACCACAAAAGGTTTTATGCTGGCTCATTAGAAGTAACTTTTTTTTTTAAGTTTATTTTTCTATTTAAAAATGCGTATTTCCATTAAGGAAATGAAGGGACAAAACCAGAAAAGCGGAGAAATTTTAAAATGCTGCATAGACTCTCCACTCAGAGAACACGGTTTTTTCATTTTGGCATATTGACTTTACATTTTCTATTCATGTTTGCGTGTTTTGTTGTAGTTTTTACCACACTGCACAAAAAATGCTCTATTTTTGATTTTAAAATTTAATAGAATCGTGTGAACATACTGCCGTGTGCCTATGGCCAAATCATATAGATATGATTATTTCACGTTCCTCATGATCATAATTGTAGCTGGTTTCCCCTTCTAAGCCATTACAGATAACACAGCAGTGGGCCTCATAGTTCATACGCTTTCTTCTATATTTTAAAATTAGGATTCCAAGAAGGATTCCTGGGTCAAAGGTTGTAGACTTCAAAAACAATTTTTTAAAAAAAAATTTTGGAGACAGGGAGAGAGGTGGGAGAAGGGACGGAGGGAGAGGAAGAGAGAATCCAAAGCAGGCTCCATGCCCAGCCTGAAGCCCCACGTAGAGCCCCACTTTGAGCCCCATAAGGGGCTGACCTCACAACCCATGACCTGAGCCAAAATCAAGAGTCTGATTCTTAACTGACTGAGCCACCCAGGCGCCCCAAAGGTTATAGACTTTTTAAGGTTCTTGATTCTTATGACCTAATTGCTTCCTTAAAAGCTTATACTTATTTTCCAACCTGCGATGTTGAGAATAACTTTCATTGCACCAGCACCTGCGTAAAATAGTACCGGTAAAGCATTTAGTGATTTGAGAGCCAATTTTCATTTCTTCCATTGTAACTAAGGTTGGATGAATTTAGGATCAGTCAGATTCAGTAGCAGGGAATAGAATTCAACCGATCCAGTTTGCAGAGATTTGTTTTATGAAAACGTGCTTCACACAAGAGACAGGCTGGGGTGGGCTCACAACAACTCTGAGACCTCCCCATGGAAGGGGGTCATAGAAAGACTTGCTGTGCGAAGACACCATGGCTGGTGAGTCTCGACGGGAAATCCAGAGTCCACCACAGTGTCTGCCAGTGGAAACTGCAGAAAAAGGACAAAAGATAACCTCGTTCCACTTCCATTTTCTAATAGAAATCTCACCTGGAACCCCAGTTGTTAGGTAGTCCCATAAATGCAGTTTTGAGATTACTAGCTTCTGGGGTAGAGGAAAATCCGTGAGAAGGAGGGCAGAACGGAATGGTGTTTAACCCATTTGTGATGTTTGTTAACCTATTGCATGGCCTCTTAAATGAATTGTCTTTTGTTTTATTTTGCTTTTTAGAGAGCGAGAGCGAGAGGGAGAGTGAGAGCACATGCATGTGAGAGCAGAGGGAGAGAGAGAGAGAGAGAGAGAGAGAGAATCCTAAGCAGGCTCCATAGCCAGCCTGGAGCCCAACTTGGGACTCAATCTTTTGGCCCCAAGATCATGACCAGAGCCTAGACTAAGAGTCAGACTGGCTCTTAACTGACTGAGCCACCCAGACACCCCTTAATTGTCATTTTGTAACCTTTTCTGGACTAGCTTGTAAAAGAAGTTGCCAGAGACAAAGACATGATGTCATTATTTCTAAGAAACTTATGGCCTCACCCTTAGCACAGCTGGACAGCTGGAGGCCAGGCGAAAGGGGGCAAGAGCAGGGATGACCCATAGGCTCCATACTGCAGGGGGTCCAAAGGTCTAAGGTGGGTTTCTTTTTACACCTATCAATGAAGATTTAAGCACATAAAATAGATAATTGCTTGCTGTATTGAATACAACTGTATGGTAATTCAAGTATTATTATCCCTTCCTGTGATACTGGACTTTATTCATTCATTGACTTCTTAAAAAAGAAGTATGATCATTAAAACATTATAGCTACAGAGGGGATCTGGGACCTTAGAAAGCCTAGAACAGCCTTTTTTCAGAGCTGATGTGAATTCAGAAGCCATCACCCAGGGCCACCAACATTTCCTTTCCAGAGAAATCTCTTTCTAGTCATGCCTTTTTGTCATCCCAGTTAGCAGATAAGATTGAATGATTTTGCCTGTGGGTAATAGGCTTTTACTTTGAGGGCTGTTTGGAAGAGCAGCTAAATCTTATAAAGTTGTGGATTAATTGAAGAAAAGTGGGAATAAAAACCTGTTGCAAAGACAAAACATTAACAGTTTCATTTCAAAGTTGTTCCCCCCAACCCCAAAGCTTTTGATTTGGGAACTGACTCCTAACCCATGACTTCTACGCAATTGCACCATATTGAGCTCTTCTTTCCAGCTGCTCCTGCCTAAGAACCAGAGGCAAGTCCCTGGACTGAACATATTCAGATATTCATGAATGATGGGAACAAATTTAAGTGACTTATGTTTCCTCTCCAATGTCTGCTGAAAGTAAATTGGGTGACATCTATTGGTGGGGGGAAATGGAGGAGAGGCCATGCTATATAGACCCTAATCCCTTAAGGAAGGGACTGTTGTTAGGAAGACAGAAGATCCTCTCCCCAAAAACCTCCAGACTTTGGGTATTTCAGCCATTGTTTCTGGTTTCCCATAGTCAAGGGCAAGAACTGAGCTTCGAGGGCAGACTGGGTTAAGGTAAGGAGTGGGAAAGAGAGAGGAGTCCCAGTTAGGGACATGTCACTTGTGGGAAGAAGAATAACCACCTTGTGGGCAATGCTAACTTAGTTGATTTATACCAAGAAGATGTAAATACCAGGAGGAGAGAGTTCCTTCTTTTCTAAAGCTAACTGGTGGTTTGGGAACAGCTACAACCGTTAACTACCATATATTTCGGATTTTCCAGAGCAGTCTGGATTTTAAATATTTGCTTTCGTTATCCCCGTAAAACATCAAAATATTCCGGAAATGTAAATATTTTGACAAGCAGTTAACTCAGTTGAAAGCATTACAAATTCGTGAATTCATGCTGTTGGTCCTGAGCATGAAGTCAAGGACCTCACATGGAAAGCTCTCTGTCCCTGACGAGAGGCTTCCGGGCAGCACGGAAGTCATCAATGTGTTCTGGCACTGAAAAACCTCTTCTGAAATGTAAATTAATTACACAGAGACTTGTCAAGGGATGTTTGCAAGGGGAGTGGGAGGGGGAAGGAAAAGTAAAGTATGACTGAACAAATAACGTTCTTCTCACAAGCCTGGGTTAGGAAAAATGCTAGCAATTTCATAAGCAGATGAATGAAAATGAAAGTTTCACACTCACCAGTATGTGCTTTTTTGCCGTATTTCACATTTTTCATTAAATGGTTTTTCTTTTAATAAGGCAATTTTAAAAATAGGTGACTGATTTAATTGTTATGTTTCTGTAAGATTTTTCACATAAATGAGCTCAGAAATCAGAGAAAGTTCTCTGAGTGAGGAAGCCACATTTGCGAAAAGTGGGCCGTTTGGGAGCAGGTAGCAAAGCCCGTCTCTGGCATTTGCCAGATTTGCAATAAGTTATTTAATGTCTCGAAGACTCAGGTCCTTTGTTTGAAAAACACGGGAAGTAAATATCTCATAAACTTAAGGGTTAAGTGATTGTAAAATGCTGGACCCAGATTAGATATTCAATGAATGATCGCTGCTAGGGGCGCATGGGGGGCTTAGTCTGTAAAGCATCCTACTCCTGATTTCTCAGGTCCTGATCTCAGGGGCGTGGGTTTGAGACTCACCTCGGGCTCTGTGCTGGGTGTGGAGCATACTTAAGATTCTCTTCTCTCCCTCTGCCCCTTTTTCTCTCTCCCTTTCTAAAAATAAACCAATAACTAATAGCTGCTATGTACAATATTAATAATAAAAACGTGAGCAAAAGTCTTTGAGAGTCTGTATGAGTTTTGCCACGTCTCTCCCTTACCCTCCAAGTGACTGGCTGTGGTCTAGAGGGTGCAGGATCTGTTAGCCTGAGCCCAATGAGGCAGCTGTGGAGTAGAGCCCCCTGCTGATGAGAAACGAACAGGTAGAATGAACAAAAAATACATTTTCATTTTATTAAACAACTGAAACACGGGGCTTGTTTGTTACTGCAGCCTGAGAAGCCTCTCCTGACTGATGCAGAAGGGCATCCAGAACCTTCTACCACTAGCTCTCATAGGACCTTGTGGAAGAGGGACGATCAGGACAGTGCCCTGGACCAAGACCAAGTAGACACATGGACTGTGGACAGGGTGGTCCATTCCAGAAGGCGGTGATGGGCCCTTCAGCAGTCAGCACCAGAGGGCATGGAACCTCATCTTCTAACAGACATCAAAACAAAGAAACGGGGCACCTGGGTGGCTCGGTGGGTTAAAGCCTCTGCTTTTGGCTCAGGTCATGATCCCAGGGTCCTGGGATCGAGCCCCGCATCGGGCTCTCTGCTCCACGGAGAGCCTGCTTCCTCCTCTCTCTCCCTGCCTGCCTCTCTGCCTACTTGTAATCTCTGTCTGTCAAATAAATAAATAAAATCTTAAAAAAAAAAAAAGAAACGATTATTTGTTTGGGATGGTGTTGAATATACTGGCTCAGTACTCCGAAAGTCTCAGGGAGGTGACAGGGATCCAGAGACCTCCCAGGTGTTCTTATCGCTGCCATCTCTCTCACCTATCAAGGCTGACAAGATGGCAACGTCATCTTCATGTCTGTAACAGGTGGACCACAAGCTGGGTGACTGTGGCCACTCTGAGGGGTGCACTGCCCTTGCCTACGGGGTCTACAGAAAGCCAAATGACTGAGGATAAGTGCTCCATCCCTCTACCATACTTATCCAAATTCCACTAAGGATCCCTCCCAAGGGGACTGTTGTCTTGTGTCTGGGTTCCTGGAAAAATATGTCATCTTCCAGGACATATTTGCGCACACAAAACAAAGTAGTTGTTCTGTATTCCCGTCAGGTGGCGACACTTCATGGCCAAAGTTGAAACTGGGATCTTTCGCAAGTTAAAAGATGTTTTTATGGTGAAACTTCTTTGGGCCCTTTCTCTCTCTTCCTAGGCCTTTTTGTTCTCTGTACAGAGGAAAGATGGAGTATTCTGCTTCTAATAGAGTATGGTGTCCTTCTCAATCTCACCGCTGTCTCAATGTCCACTGGAGCAAAAGCCTTGATAGAATATGATGTTGGGGTGCTGGCATTTCACCCACACCCAAATTTGATGAGAGGTAAACAACCTTCTGTGCATGGAATAACCAGTGTCCCGACCAAACCCTGGACAGAGCATCATCCTCTAAATATTCTGATTCAGTGTTCCCCAACCTCCATTCCATAGAACCCAAGTTCTAGAAGACCCAGATCGGTGCCCTGCTACTAAGAGGTTCTGAGGTCAAGACATTGAGGGCTGCCTTGTATTTTATATCCCCCCTTCAGTGAGTTGAATTGCTTGTTATCTCTGACCAATAACACTTTCAAGAATGGCCTGAGGCTCCGACAGCTCTTCAAATAAAAGAAAACTCTTTGACTCAAATAGATTTAATTATGTGGGACTTTAACTGTGTTTCCTCAAATTTGTTTGAATTTGGCTAGGAGGCATTTTTAGTATGGCAAATGATGAACATCCTGAGAAACACTGTACCTTGACACACTGACTTAAAAGCTGCTATCCTGATTTATTCCCCATGATTTGAGGAGCACAACCTCTGGCCTTGTCCAAAGGAGTAAATTTGTGAGGCTAGAGGTGGAATTTGTGGGCCATGTTTAGTCTAGCCAAGATGTTTGCATGAAGTCCTTCAAGAAATCCGCCTTTTGCAAATGGGAGGCCTCCAGGGTAAGCAAAGATGTTCATGAATTTCTGGGGTTCATTGGCAGCTGTGAACTGCTTCTTCAACATCTTGCTTTGTTTTTCACTCTGCCCGTTCCAGTAACTGATCATCTCGAGATCAGTAAGGAATTCACTGGGTCAGTCACAACCAAGGTCTTCTGGTGTTCAGATATGTCTGTGCTAGACAGAGTAACGGTCCCCCAAAGATGTCCCTGTTCTCGTCCCTGGCACCTGTGAATGTGTTCTCTTACAGGGCAAAAGGGACTTCCCTAAGGTGGTTAAGGATCTTGAGATGGTGAGATTGTCCTATATTATCTATGTGGGCCCAACTTAATCACAAGGCTCCTTATTAGAGGAAGACAAGAAGGCCAGAAGACATCTATCGCAGGAAGCAGAAGTAGGCGTGACATGCTCTGAAAATGGAGGAAGGGGCCTTGAGCCAAGGAATGTGGGGCAGGCTGCCTTCTAGAAACATGAAAGTACAAGGAAATGCATTCTCCCCCAGAGCCTCAGGAGGAGTACAACACTGTCTACATGTTGATTTTAGCCTGGTGAGATTATTTTGGACTTCTGACTTCTAGAACTGTAAGTAATAGAGTTGTGTTGTTTTAAACTACTAAATTAGTGGTAATTTGTTACAAGAAACTAATATAATGCTTGGGGCGCCTGGGTGGCTCAGTTGGTTAAATGTCTGCCTTCGGCTCAGTTATGATCCCAGTGTCCTGGGATTGAGCTCCATGTGCAATTCTCTGCTCAGTGGGGGGCCTGCTTCTCCCTCTGCCTGCTGCTCCTCCAGCTTGTGCTCTCTCTCTCTTTCCATCAAATAAATAAATAAATAAAATTTTAAAAAAAGAAACTAATACAATGCCTTAGTCCTGTCCTATCTCAAACTGGCCCAGACCCACCTAATCAAACCTAGAGCACCCCGTCTAAAAGGACATTATTCTGAACTAGGAGAAGCCAACTCCTACCTCCAGGAAGGTGGGCCCCCTCTGAGGGCAGTTGCCCCCTCTGGGAGTAAGAGTTATTGGCTGTTATCATGGCTGCCTCAAGGCATCAGGGGACTGACTCAAAGGGCATGTTTGGACCACCAGAAGCAGGGACAATTGAGACAGACTTAGGAATTCAGGTCCAGAATAGGGACTGCATCTAGAACAAGGACTGTGGGCCACTGTCTTTGATGGGTTTGATTTTAGTCCCTATTGCAGGAAGTCATGTGACCAAACGTGGCTATGCATCTTGGACCAGCATGGAGAAGGGGTATCTATGGTACAGTGTCTAGGCTTTAGAGCCCCCCAGAGATGGCCCTGGGCGGTCCCACATGTTGGCATGGCTTGCCCTTAGCTCTGGTACTCCACAGACAACCTCATGAAAACCATCATTTCTATCCCTTGCACAGACTCTATCTGCATCAGCTGTATTCTTTTTTTTTTTTTTTTTTAAGATCTTCTACCAGGACGCCTGGGTGGCTCAGTCAGTTAAGCATCTACCTTTCAGCTCAGGTCATGATCCCGGGGTCCTGGGATCAAGTCCTACATTGAGCTCCCAGCCTATGGATTCCCAAGGCACTCCTTGTTTTCTTTCTTTTTGTTTGTTTGGGGTGGGAGGAGTAGAGGGCCTTGTTGGCTTTTTCATTTCATCCCTTGGTGGGCATCTTGGTTTCAGAGGATGATTTCAAAGCCTCTCGTCATAATGCGTACCTGTCCAACCTCTTCTTCCCACACATTATGGCCAGGTGGAGATTATCAATCAGGACTAGAGCCCCATCTTTGCTCTGTGCCTCCTAAGACTGTGTGATTCATTCACCAGTTTCACCATAAAGGACCAGGGTCAGAGAGGTGGATGTGGTAAGCCAACTCTCCCCTCACATGGGAACCTATTGCTATTATAACTCCTTGTTAGATCTGAAGACACCCAAGCCCTGACCCACGAGACCGGAGTCCTAAAGATATACGCGGTATTGGCTAGGCAAGGAGAATCAACCAGTCATCGACAATTACTCAAACGTTTATGCTCCTTTGTTTACATTTAACGCAGGTTCTCAGCCTGATAATCCAGACTCCTTCTCCCCAGGGTGTTTGGCGACAGTGAGAGATTCATAGAAAGGCCATTGTAGGCGTGTGGTCTCCAGTCCTCGCTCCTTCCCTGCTTCTCTGCCCTGCATCTCCTCCCATTGACCTCCCGTGCCTCAGTTTCACTTTCCGCTTGACTTACTCTTGGATCTTGGTCCTCTTTAATTCACACATTGTGGTTTTTTGCTTGTCACCTGACAAGGGGCATCCCACTTCTGCCCATTCCTAGGCTCCCATGAAACTGGGCAGGGATATTCCCTGGCCTCGGAGGATAAGACAGAGATGACAATGCAGTACTTAGTAGTATCAGGAAAATCATTGAAATTGGAGACCTCACTGGGTGCCATGGTCTGAAAAGTGTCTGTCCCAAATTGTCCAAATGCTTATCTCCAACATGATGGACTTAGGAGATGATTAGGTCATGAGATTGCAGCCCTCATGAATGGGACTCAGACCCTTACGAAAGAGGTTCCAGAGCGATCTCTTGGCACCCTCCCCTACGTGAGGACACAGCAAGAAGTCAGCAGTCTCTAACCCAGAAGAGGGTGCTCACCAGACCGTGCCAGCACACTGATCTTGGATGTCTCCCCTCCAGAACGGTGAGAAATAAATCCCCACGGTTTATAAGCTACCCAGTCTGTGGTAATTTGTTACAGTGGCCCCAGCAGGCTAAGACACTGGGTGAAAGGAGAAAGTTAGAAATGCGGTTTCACTGGATAAAAGGCGATATTAATTGAAGCATTCATGAAAATGTTTGTCATCTACATTTAATTGCTCTGTAGCATAAAACGATTATGTATGTTGGTAAATATGTATTATATTAATATATTGTCACTTTAGATTTCCCCAATTAACCCTCTGCAAGATTAGTCAGCCTCCCTAATTTATTGCTCGTGTGGCATGGTCATCTGTTTCCAGCCTCAAAAATTAGCGGGCATATTCCTCGGGCTTACGAGCTCTCAGTTCTATGCCTTGACATTGTGCCTGGAGATACAGAGCAGAGGTAGTTTGGTGGTTTCTCAGCCCAAGGTTGAGTAAACAGATGTCCCGGAGTTGATTTTACCCAGAATAATTGCATACAAAGAGCACAAATGTTTAATTAATCAGGAATCTTGTGCTTATTATCTTTTCACTGGGTTTCCACTGATAATGACCCAGAGGAAAATTCTTTTCCTTTGTGTGAATGATATTTTATTTAAAGGTTTTCATTTCATCATCTGATTTTCTCCCCCTTTCTAGTGAGGGAGAGGGGGAGGGGCTGTGCAAACCAACACTTGTGCCAGCCACAAAAGGGGGGCACCCCCAAGCTCCTGACCACAGAGAGACAGGGGTGAGGCTGGATGGAGGGCACTTGCACGACCCAAGTCAGCCTCGGAACCGTGCAGAAGTCAGAATAATTTACTATTCTATATTCACTCGATGCAAACTTCCTTTCCCCCAAAGTTGGACGGAAAGAAAGGGAGTTACGGAAAGGGCTGACGCGCGAGAAAATGGGAAGACAGTTGCGTATGAAATGAGGTTTGAGTTTTCAAGACTTAACGTTGCAGTTCCGGGCTGGCTCGCTAATGAAGGACCTACTCCCCTAACCTGCCGCTCGGCACAAAACACTAATCAGGACATTGTTTGCATTAAAGGGCTGAGTTTTCCGGTGGGTAATCATCGGGGAAACCCAGTCAAGGGCGAACAAGGACGGCGGCCCTGATTAATTAAACATCTGCACCAGGGCTAAAAGCAAGACTAACCCTGTTGGTCGGACACGAGCTATTGCTATTAATGGCACTCGTGGAACCAGGGAAGCACTGTTTGCTAAAATCCCCTGTCTGGAAAGCTGTGCATTCAGGGCAGATCAGGTTATATCTTTCTATACTATTTCGGCTTCTTCCTGTGTCCCTAGGTATCAGGGATTCTGGGCAGGGCAGTGGTGTATGTAGCTTATCTCCTCAAGGAGAGAGTGGCCTCTGAGCTAGCCTTGAAGCACAGATGGAAGTTGGAAATGAGCAGATCTGGGGGAAAGCCAGTCTGGGAAGGGCATTCCAGGGAGGGGGACCTGAGTGGACAAAGGCAGGATGTCTGCAACTGTAGAGTGTGTGTCTAGACAATTAGGAGGTCTGGTCCGATTGGAGCCCAGGGGCTGTAAAGGTTAGTGGGAAGCAGCATTGCAAAGATAAGGTTGATCGACAGCCGGTGGAATTAGACGTTCATTCTGAAAGCCATCGGAGGACCTACTGGAAGCTACTTGGGTGGAGAGTGGCAAGACCAGAAGGGTGTTTCCAGAATATGTAGAGTAGTGGGGAGCGTGGATAGATGAATAGGAGGGTGGGAGGGTCATTCTTTGGCTGAGGTTTCAGCTGCTGTCTCCAGAAGCCGCTGCTTTGTGCTGAGACCTGCTCCCAGCCCATGACTCAGAGCTGCAGGGATGCAGGGACCCCAACTCCTCTGATGGGTGACTAGCTCCAGCACCTCCAGAAGGTTCCATTGGACTGCACTGCTGGCCAAGGGGTTTCTCTCCTCTTCACAGGGTCAGATGTGCCTGGCTGTCCCACAGCTCTGCCAGCCTCTCTTGGTGCCTCCCCTGTCCTCTCTCATAGGCCTCCGCCCTCGTACAGCTTTGCACGTTGGATCCCATCCCGACATCTGCCTCTTGGAGGGTGTACCTATCTTGGTGTTAGTCTTGGACTAAGGTGCCTGGTGTCCAAATGGAAGTTGCTAGGAGCCGGCTGGGGAAAGCACAAGATTTGTACCTGCGGAATTAGGAACCAGGGAAGGCTGTACAGCAGCGGGGGGGCAAGAGAGAGGATTTGGAAGGGGCAGAATGTTCGGGTTTGGCTTTAGCTTCACTTTGCCCTCAATGAAGAAGACACATAAAATAAATCATGTGTGATACATTAAAAAATGCCCACATTGCATGCCAGGTTTCGATCTTATGTGTTTTTCAGGCAGCTGGGATGTCGCTGCTCCGTCCCGGTTGAAGAACTTTGTTTTAAAGGACTTAGATCGGGATGGTAAATAGACTCTGTTTGCGGAAGAAGTCTGATAAATTGGTAGTGACCTTGGGGGGCTGTGCTCCAAAGGGCTGTGCAGCCATGCGGAAGGCACTGGGATTGATTAATGTGGTCTGTTATGGTTGAGGGAGTAGAGGCAGTGGGCTGAGTGCTAGCCTTTGACAGCCCAGCCCGTGGTGGTGATCTCTTAAAGGCAGCATCCTGTGCCCAAAAGGAGGCTGTTGGTATAATCGGGGGAAGAAGCAAAAGGGCCTGAAACAGCTGGGAGAGGAAAAGATCAGGATGTAAATATGAGAATCACAGAACTAGAGGGAGCAAGACTAGGGAATCAAATAGGGCACGAGGTAAAGGAGAAGAAACAGGTAAGATTCTGAGGTTTCCATTGCTGGTGTGTGTGTGTGTGTGTGTAACTAATCAGACTATACGCTCCTCACCACCTGGGATGGTAATTTGAGTCTCCCTCCAAGCACCTAGTGGCATCTCCATCAGTCTTTTTTTTTTTTGATGATCACTAGGCTCACGTGCAGGTTTTTTATACGGACGGAACGTTGGGCAGAGATTGGTTCTACTGCCTTCATTTGACTCTAATCATTCAAAGGCCCAGATTCATGTTTAGTTATACACATGTTTGTTCTTTATAGGTCCAGAAGTATATAGGAATTCCATCTGTTCTGTAGTCACTTCAGAAAAGCTCCAAGCACATTGCCCACCATCGACTTGCGTTATTCCACTTCTCTTTACTAGAAAGAGAATGTATTGATTTAAAGTGGGTTTAGATCAAGAATACGAACAACACTTGGTATTCAAGAGTACCCATTTCTACCGTTGTGTT
Source organism: Mellivora capensis (assembly GCA_004024625.1). Taxonomy (NCBI): domain Eukaryota; kingdom Metazoa; phylum Chordata; class Mammalia; order Carnivora; family Mustelidae; genus Mellivora; species Mellivora capensis. Next base: position 6,986 of record PISX010019375.1, on the reverse strand, counting down.
AAGGACAAAAGAACATCTGTTGGCCCTGCCTCACAGCAAGAGGCCCCATGCTTGGTCAGGCGTGCCCCCACAGGGAAGGAAGGGGGTGACAGAGGTTCTGGGGTTCGTCACCACAGAATTCAGAGGACTGACTCACTTCCCTTCCTGAGATGCCGGCCATGGTTTGTGGTGGTGGCTCACCACACTGGCGAGGCTCTTGCCTTTCCTGCCTTTCCTGTTCCATGTGATCTTGTCCCAAGGTGCCAGCTCCTGGCTTTCCAACTTGGGGACGCATACATTTTTTCAAGAGGGCGGAGGAAAAGTCAACAGGAAGATTAATGGACTTCAAAGCAGGGAGAGAACAAAAATACTGGAAATTTCTGCCCATGATTCAACTTTCAGGGGCACAAGCATACCCTGGAGACAAGGAGGAGAACCAAATCTAGTTTTAAGGCCAGAGCCTTGGGTTTAAGAGATCATTTAGAGAACTCACTGAAGGCTACACAGCCGTGAAAGTAATTGCTGAATTCTGCCCTGTCCATATTCTTTCTCTCTCTTTCTCTCTCTCTCCTCTCTCCCTCCCTCCCACCCCCTCTTTTTTAATGGTGGTGGGCCTTAGCTTTAAAATGAAGTTTAAGTTTAAAAGAATTCATTTAAAAATATGTTCTTTAGCCTGCATTTATAAAAATAATTTCCCCCAACTGGAACTCGAACATATGTTCCACATATGTGGCAATGCTATTGTACAACATGCTATTTCTGAATACCACACAAAAGTAAAATCCTAATTTAATTTTAAGTAGCATGGGAAATTTCTAGTGAAGAGAAAATTCGGTATTTCACACCAGAAGAATTTTGAAAAAAGGCCCGGTACAAACCTAACGTTAGGTGTTAGGTGGTGGCTAGGTAGACTGCTCCTCATTGTCTATGTCGGCAATATCCAACCCAGCTCTAAGTCACACTGTTTATTGTGATATGCTAAATTACCCGAATCTGTCCTGCCTTGATTTCTCTCTCAAAATCTCAAATTGTTACCAGAGAACTGCTCTCTCAACTGGATCTGGGCAGAGCTTTGGGGAAACTGGACGTTCAGTTAAGTTAATCACAGGTGTGAATTCCTTGTGAGTCTCCAGAGGACAGCCCATAGAATGTGTTTCCCAGCTGTAAGAGGTACCCTGAATTCTAGTACATAACCACTTCCTGAAGGGAGGGGATGATCCCTGGCTGCCAAACAGGACCATTTTTGTAATGGTTTGATTGGGTAAAACGTGTTTCGGTGGAATAGATACCGCGTACCATGACCACGCCTTCAACCCTTGAGTTGGGTGAGGAGATGGTGACTCACGGGGCTCAGCTGTATAGACAGCCCATAAGCCAGGTAGGGACTGAACTTGCCCTTTGTTGGTGACCACTGCTTACTCTCCAGCAGGAGGAACTTAGCCAATGCCTCTCAATTTGCAAAATGGCACCAAACTGGCCCCCAGAGAAACATTATCAAAGGCCTTTTTGTCTTAGAATGCATCAGTGCCGAGGAAGGGAATGTTATGCATGGCATGCATGGATGGGCTTTGAACCCACCCAAGTCCAAACCTCATTTTCTCTCTGGGAGAGAGGAAGGTGGCAGGAGAGGGAGCCAAGAGGCCAAGATGCTGCCAACATTCAAGTGGGAAGGGCCCTCCTCTGGAATGAGTATGCTGGCAGAGGAATGGGGCAGAGGAATGAATTTTAGAAATGTTGTGGTGAACGAGACACTGAGATTTATTTTAAAATGAAAGATTTATGAAAATAACCTGGTACCAGAGGAAAAAGAGACTTGAGGGTTGAAGTAGATCATGGTTGGGGGAGCTGGGATGATGTGGAACGCAGGAGAATGATGTGGCAGGGAGGAGAAGGTGAGCGGCCAAGAAGAGTGTCCCCAGGAAGGTGCAGGGGAGGGGGCGTGGGCTGTCGATCGGGAGGCGGTCTTCTTGTCCTGCTGGTTCTCATGACCTGGCAACTGGTTTCTTCTTGGAAGGAAGGGGGAATTGAGACCCACTGGCGCAAAGCACAGAAGTCTATCCAGGCTTGGGGAGGCAGACAAGGAATTTAATGGGAGGGTAGGTGGTGGTTCCCAGACCCGAGGAAGGGATGAGGATGAGGGTAGCTGCAGGGGTGCAGTGAAGCAGGAACTGATGGATAGGCTCATCAGGACCTGGAGCCAAGCTTTCATTAGCTCTGAAAGTTTTCTGTCCTGGTGTTGCTCCTGCCCGAATCCCAGAAGAGCAATTCCACATGGCCTGGCTTGGGTCATGTTCTCAGCTGTTGCCCAGAGGAGGGCACCCAAACCATGAGCAATGGCAGAGAGGTTCTCCAGGAAAGAACTGAGGTGCTGTGATCAGAGAAAGAGCGAATAGTAGCTGGGCAAGCAAGAACACAAGCGCCCACTGCGCAGGGTGACGACAAAGCCACCACAAGACCTTGTCTGGGGTTCCATGGGATCATGGAAGGAAGGGGTTAATAACACATCTGATGTTGTTACCTCATTTATTTCTCACAATTACCCTGAGAGGGAGAGAAAACCAACTGGGGACTCAAGAAATATCTCGGGACTCATAGCACCTTGGACTGACATCTGGTGGTGAGTCCCCATGGCAAGTGTGCCTTCTGGTTCTCTGTGGTGCCCACACAGGGAGATCCCCGGGGCATGGGGAGTGGAATGGACTTTTCCAGCCTGAAGCCGTCCCAGAGCTCTGGGTGCTCAGTCTGTACAGAAGTCTTTTCATCTAAGCTTCTTAATATAAACTTGAAGCCCGAGTGCCTATCTCATATCTTAAATATTTTCAGGAATGCTAGAAGGTGGGGGGAACTGCCACCCAGAAACATTTCTGGAAAGAACTACCTGGGGAAAAGAAGGTCTCATGTGCCAAGCTCGGTCCTTCTCTTTTGGCCATGGCAGAGCACCTCCCTGTTTCTGCAGCGAGATGTTTGGCTCCAGTTGTTACATTGCTGGGTTCCCACCGACAGTCCCTCCATGAGCCCATCCCCCATGATGAGATGCAAAGATTTAACGGTTTCCAGAGGGAGGCTACCTAATTTGACACACATTTGACACACACATTTGACACATTCCACACGTTCTTGGGTTTGAATAACACCACCTGTAAGCTGGTGAGATAGTGTGTTCAACGTGTGGTAACCTGGGAAGCTGCCCTTTTCACCCGGTTGTGGGAAGGGTGGTCTCACACATTTTTTCCACAGTAATTTGATTTCATCTGAGAACAACTGTAGGAGCTACTGTTGGGAAAGCAACCCAAGTTTCAATGTCGAAGTCATTATTAGTATTAAATGTTTCAGATCTGTGACATAGTTGAGTTCTAGTATATTCATCAAGGAAGAATCCTGTGAGGACTTCTGTCTATCGGAATTGGCAGGGGTCCAGCATTTCGCCATCAGGATGGTGCCCCCATCCTGGGCAACAGGTGTTTTGAGTGTTTTGAAAAGCCCAAACAGGAGCACCTGTTTGGCTCAGTGGGTTAAGCCTCTGCCTTCGGCTTGGGTCGTGGTCTCAGGGTCCTGGGATCAGGCCCTGCGTGGGGCTCTCTGCTCAGCGGGGAGCCTGCTTCTCCCCCTCTCTCCCTGCCTGCCTCTCTGCCTACTTGTGATCTCTGTCAGGTAAGTGGATGAAACCTTTAAAAAAAAAAAAAGAAGAAAGAAAGAAAAGCCCAAACAGCCCAGACTTTGCCTAACAAAGCTTCTCTGTGCCCTGGGTTGGCACTAACAATCATCTTTTCCAGGCTATGGGTTATATCCTCCAGGGTTTTTACTTATGGAGTCCTCCTTTCGGTATTCAGGTACTGTGGGACCAAAGGTTAGCTTGGGCCATGAGGTTCAATCTTCCTCTCCCACAAGCCAATCTTAGTAACACAATTTGAGCAGAAATATGCAAACACAGTTTCAGATCAAGTCTGCTAGCCTCCATCTTTCAACCAGATGGCTACCCCTAAGACTTTTTCTAAAGAAAGTTTGGAGACTTCCTTAGGAGGGTGAAAATAATTAGTACATTCAGAATAGAGAAATCCTGGGCACGGCAGCATTCTGTAAGGAGAATGCTTTCTTAGCTCCCAAATTTTGTCTGCAGCTCTCAGCTAATCCAAATATCTATCTATAATAGCACTTGGAGAGATCCTTGAACTTGGGTTTTAAAAACCAAAAGAAATATTAAGAAGAAATCTACAGGACAATTTGAACAATGTATATTTTAATACATAATTAAGATGGATATTATTATACACAAAAAAGTAACGCAGTGGTTCCCTTAAAACAATTTTTTTTCAGTTCCTTCCTCTTAAATCCCTTATGTAAGGTGTGGCTAAGAGAATGGTATTTGTTTCTGTAGGGTGTGCTTTATCTTAATGTAACAGCCCAAGTTCACGGTGATACCCTACTGTGAGGGTCTGTGTGGGATGTCACTACCTGTGACAGGGCTCTTATTAATGAGCTGCAGAACATACTCTATCTTGGTATATAGTCTATGTCAAAGTCCATACCAAGTTCTGAGCCTTAAAGAGGTTCTTTACCTCTGGTTTTCTTTGCTGACTGTGTGCTTCAAGTTACTTATTTCTCTGGGAAAGATTTCTCTTTTCCTTAGCATGGCCTTGGAGCTTTTTGTTTCTCTTTGAATCCCTTCTGTCTACTGCCTCTGCGTGCTGCTTTATCTCTTTATTGCAGGGTGGAGGAAGTGTTTGATATTTTGTTCCAACAAAAATTTTTGGAATATCTATTATATCAGCCAGTGGGCTAGGTTGCTATGTGAAAGAGTAAGTTCCAAATTTAATCTGAGTTGAAAACAAATTCCACTGTTACGCAGAAGCATGCTCACCCTGATCTCTTCTGGGCACCCTCCCAGGTTACAACAGCGCAGACTCTACCCCTTAACAATTTTATGCCCACAATGGAGGCTAAAGAATCACCAAGAAGTATGGGAAAACTCACTGGTTGCAGAAATGCTAATTATTTCCTCCAACGATCATTTCCTTCCTTTTTCCAGGCCTCCAGAGAAATTGTCTCCAAAAACAGCCCAAAAGGGAGTTCCCTAAGTGCTTTGAGACCCAACATTGTATATTGATGTATATTGATACAGCTTACTGTATTGGATGTGGATTCCTCACCCAAGATAAGCCAAACTCATGTGGCCTAAAGATGCAGCGACTACATAAGTTGTCTTGAAAACTTGAATTGGAAAGGTAACTAATTGTGAAAGCAGAGGCCTACATTCTGTGGCCTCGGTGATGGGCCAGATGCAGGCACTGCCAAGCAAGCCATCAGCACAGGGAGTCAACAAAGGAATTTGTCTGTCTTAACCAGAAAACTGTATACAAAGAAAACCCTCTGAATTGTGAATCAAGAATTCTGAACCAAGAACCTAATGCCTTACTTTGGTTTGAGGCTTGGATTTATGCTATGTATGTGGCCTAAGAATATTTGAGATGAGATACTAACATAAAAATGTGATTCTAGGCCCTGATGTCATACAGTCATGAACCAAACACAAAACTCTATTGAGTCATACCCTCAGCTCAGGCCACAGAGAGTTCCCGTAAGTAAAGCCACACTAAAGATAAGCTCACCCTCCCAAATTACAAAATATATTAGGAAACAGTCCTCATGACAGAAAGTCAACAGATAGAACATACAGCAGGATTAGATTCCCAGTAATTTCAGACAGTAGATCTGTCATAAAAGCATTATAGATATGTTTAAAATGATTAGAGACATAAAATAAGAAATTGAAAATAAAACAAACATAAAAGATATCATGTAAAAAGAGACTACAGATCCAAAAAAGAAAAAAAATTAAAAATAGAAGTAATAATGTAGTCATTAATTTTAATGGATTAGATATAGCTAAAGAGAAAATTAATGAGCTGGAAGAGAGGTCTGATTCCAATTCAGAATGCATCACAAAGACATAAATGTATAGGAGAGTGATTAAAGAAGTGGAAGATAAAATGAGAAATAATATGATTTTCAAACAGAGGATAGAGAATGACAGAGAAGGAACAGTCCAAGAGAAAAGGGCTGAGCACTTTTTATAATGGTTAAAAGATAAAAATCACAAGATTCAGGAAGCTATGAAGTCAGCAATGAGCTGACTAAGTAAAAATAAATCCAAACCATAAGTCCACTGTAATGAAAATGAGGAACACCAAAGCCATAAAAAGTTCTTAAAGCAAACACAGAGAAAAGACACATTTCCTACAAAGGAAATATGATTAGACAGGCAGCAGACTTTTCAACAGCACCAACAGAAACCAAAAGTCAGTAATATACCCAAAACAGGAAGAGAAACTGTCACTTCATTAACTACTTAAATTATTATTGAACAACACAGATGAAATTAAATTTTGTTTTAGTTACCAAAGATTTTCATGAAGGAGTTTTTTGTTTTATTTTTGTTTTTAAGATTTTATTTATTTGAGAGAGAAAGAGAATGATTAGGGGGCAGGGGTAGAGGGAGAAGCAGGCTCCCCACAGAGCAGGGAGCCTGAGGCAAGGCTCAATCCCAGGACCCTGGGGTCATGACATGGTATCAAGGCAGATGCTTAACTGACTGAGCCTCCCAGGTGCCCCTTTCATGAAGGAGTTTCTAAAGGATTTATTTCAAGTAGAAGAAAACTGAACCAAAAGGAAAGAAGTGAAATTCAAGAAAGGCCAGTAAACTTAAACATGCCCTACCTGTAGAAAATAACAATAATATTGACAGATTTTAAGGATGCAGAGAATGTGTAATTGAAATGTTGGACAACAAAAATATGTAAGAAGGGTAGGAGATGACTGGAGATCTGAATATTGGTAGATGGATAGAAATGTTGACTTATTTTATACGTTCTGAAGTCAAGTGTGTGTAACAAAAATGTATGGGTAACATCCAAGCAGGTAGTATGTATATGCAGACATACAAATGAGCAGAGAAAACAAAGGTAAAAGAAAGAAAAAGACCTATCAGGCCAAAAAAAAAAAAAAAAAAA